>VZTL01035816.1:0-42404 GCA_013400535.1 Scopus umbretta | reverse complement strand
TGATTCTATGAGTCTATGATAAAAGCCTTAGGTGGAAACTGAGCTCTACCCTGACTCTGTGAGAGTAGGACACCTTGTCTTTCCAGAGTCGCATTCCAGTGAGACATCATTAGCCCTACAAGAGTAAGACCTCTCAACAAATCAGAGCAGAATCAGTGTCTAAACTGGAGGCTTCTGCCTGGGGCAGTGGGAGGCTGACAATTTTGGCTGGTTCCCACTTGTACTCCATCTTCTGGGACAAATCTACAACCCATATGTTTAAACCATTAGATTTTGAGTTTCTTCACGGAAGCTCTACCAAGGCTGAAGATCTGGTCATTAGATGGCTGATTTTAATGTGTTTTATGCTTCAAGTGTTTCAAAACAAAGAGGCAGATGCCACTATTAGAAGAGTGGTGTGAATAAACTACAGCTCTAACATGGCTTCAGCTTTATCATGGAGAAGAATTAAAAACAAAGACTAGTTTCAATGACAAAGGAAAAGCTGACTAAGAAATTACACAGACTACACAGCTGTACTTTCCTTGTGGAAGTGACTCAATGAATTTTATGGAGGAAGGAGATCTCAGTTTGGGAACTCACTGTAATTCCATCATAACTACACCCGGTGAGCTGACTTATCAAATCAAACACTAGCCTTAAATGTGAAAGGAATTGGGATTTACATGTAATGTGTAGCTAAGTGCATCTGCAAAGGAGATTGCTTTCCATGAAACCATACACTTTAGAGACAAACACGTGGCTAATACTACTGATTTTTTGAGAGTGTGGCCATCAGGGCTATTTTCTATGGCTGAATGGTCACCCTCTCTACACATGACTCTGCCTGACATCCAGAACAAGTCAGGCTCTGGAGAAANTCCCCCACTAAATTTTTTTTATTCAAAAAAAAAAAAAAAAAAAAAAAAAAAAAAAAGAAAAGGCTTTGGCTTTGGTTTTACTTACTGTTGAAATAAAACAGTGGTTGCCATCCTGTTCAGCATAAAGAACCCCATCTTTAATGAATACAGATATTGCACGTAGGATGAATGAAACAAAGAGGTTCATGTGGATAAAATTTCGAGTGCAGTGAAGCTTCCTAGGGAAGAAAAAACAAAAGAGAGGAAAATAAGAAAAATTTAAAAAAAGACTTTTCTTTCGTGGAAATAGCACGCTAGGCTTGTCTTCACACACGGCCAGAGTTCCTAGCGCCCTAGTGATAAGAATAGCAACATCTGAAAGTCAAGAGTGTGGATAATACTGACCCTAAACCTGACCAAGAGGAGGTTTTGGGGATTTTCCTGTAAAAACACGCAGGGTAGCACAAAACAGACCCAGTCCAATGCAGCTACTGCAGTTGCATAAAATAGACCCACAGCTTCTGCAGTTGCATATACAATCTACCGAAACGTGACTACTGGAGTGTGTCCAAGCTGGGAGAACAACTCTGTTAAAGGGTTGTTTCCCTTTTATTCTACATCTGGAGAGATAAAAGCTTAATGATTGTTTTGGGCTGATGAGCTCCAGCCTCTTTCCTCCAGTGATTGAACAACTCACTGCTCACGTCCTGACTCACCTGAAACGACACAGGATAACCATGGCGGTGGTGAGGGAAACAAGAGAAGTGCTGTATCCCACCGTGTACAGAGCCTTCACAGACAGGTAGTAGTAATCCTTGGGAGGCAAACAATACGCAGTTAAACGGTTCATCTACGGTCACATCTTCTTTACCCTGTCAAGGTGCAGGGGGAACCGTAGGCAGGATTTGTTTCTTGAACAGCCTGGTTGTTTCCTCCTCTTGGTTCCCCTGAGATCTCACTGTATATTAGAGCATTGCTCTGTGTCTGGCGTACCTTTGGGTCTGCATACTGTGAAGTTTATTTGTCAGTGAGCTAGCAAAGGCTGTCTATATTTCTTTGGCTACTGTGCATGTATCTGTAGAAAAAAAGTAGTTGGCTATGGGATTCTTTAGTCAGTAGGGGAAGAACTGGGGGCTAACACAAGCTTCTAGAAGTATCAACAGTAAACACTCATATTCTGGAAATATTCAGCACAGGGCTAGAAGGGATTTAAATCTTGCTTCTCACATTTTTAAGCCCATAAATATCTGATTGTTTCATTCTAATCACCACCAAATCAGAACGTGACCAGAGGCTGGACAAAAAGCAGCCTGCTGCTCCAACCTTCATTTGTTTTTAGTTACAGGATTAATTCCCACCTGGTTATCGGACTCTGTTTCATTTTCATCAAAGCCACAGGCATCATAATAATGAGGAAAAGGTTCAGACCAGCCATCTTCAGTGCAATTTCTGCTGATGTCCCCTATGTCAAATACAGTTGAGAATGTGACGTTGATGAAGCAAACCCCAGGACATACCCTCCCTCCCCTTGGTACATGACCAAAGAAAACCCCACAGTACCACTGGGGGTACTATTTATCTGGTTATCTATCTATCCACAGAAGACATTAATGGTATCTTGAAAGTTTAATGACATCTTTAAGGACCCAATTCTAAAATAAGCATCTATGGATGTCTAGTACTACAGCTGATCACCACAGAGCAAAAAAGATTTAACCAGTATAGTCAGTGCCTCCAGGCCACCAAAGATCTGATTCCCAAGCGGGTACCTAAACCAGAGGTCACCTAAATATCCGTTTCTCTCCATTGACTCTGAAAAGCATCTAGGGAATACAGCTTTGATGTAGACAGCTACACTTCAGATGGCTAAAGGTTAAGTTCAGCGCTTAAATATAGGTAGGCAGTTTGTGCTACTTAACATGATCTATATCTGAGGTGTCTGCATGGGTCTGGCAAGAAAACACAAGGCTAACATGATTTTTTGGAGCAGCTGCCTGAAGTTGGGCAGAATACTGTAAGTTATGTAAAATAACCATTAGATGTCTATGGTGAGGCAGCTGGATTGTCCTCCTACAGTCAGATAACACCTATCCCACTCATTTATCTTCAAGGCTCTAGATTTCCTAGGCTCTGATCTGAGAGTGACTTTGTGAGGAGGGTCTGTAGGAAAATAAAATAAAGGTGGAGTGGGAATCTCTTCCCTGTTTCTGTCTTCATAGCAATATGTTCATTTGCACATCCAGATGCCTAGTGTGGCTTCAGTTGACAATTTCAAACCTGTTTCAGAGCTTCTTACATTCCTCTGCCTTTTATTTGTTCCAATCCCAGTTTATAACCTTCCTCTAAAGCCAGAATTTGCAAGGAGGCTCAAAACTGGCTCAGAGAAAAACCTCTTTCTCTTTTTCTCTCTTTTTACCCTAATTCTTTGGTTAGTCTCATATATAATGACTAGGTGCTAAATGACTTTCACTGACATAATCAGAGGGTTTTAAACTTTATCTGGAAGCAAGAGCTGGGGGTAGAAGAGGAAAGTGTCTCTTGACACTCACTTTGTCACTGAGGCTGCCTAAGGTGGGGTGGCCCCTGTGGTGCTCTTTTTAAGCACCATTACTCTTGCCAGAGCTCAGTGACCTGGTTGAAAAATTAGAGCTGGGCTGCTGGCTGCACTTATTCCTCTCCAGCACAATAGAACAGTTTCCATTTATTGAACTATTACAGTTTTTGGAGTTTGAGCTGTACCTTGACCAAAATTGATGGAAATTTCCAAGGTGGTTTTTTTGGGGGGGGGGTTGGGGGGTTTTTGGGGTTTTTTTGGTTGTTTTTTTTTTTATTAAGGTCATACTGCTTCTCATTCTTAGAGTAGTTTATTCAAGTAGTTCATAACACCAGCAGTGACCTTAGTTTTAGAGAATCTCTTTACCATCCATGCGGCAGAATATATCTATTTAATCACAGCATTCATTTAAGAACATTGCATTACTTGGCAAATTTTGGTAAATTACTCTTGCACATTCATCCCCAGTTTTCCATGGAAAATAACCACTGAATCATGGTGTTGACTTTCCTTAATACCATTTAGTAATTACTGTTAGGGAAGTAGACATAATTTATAACAACATACTTGCGAGATTGCAAGGCTTAATAATGGAGGAATAAATTTTCATAATACTGATAAAAGTAAAGCACCAGAAAATGTGTCACCATAATTAGACCTGATTACAAAATAATACCTAAATGGCAAAAGAAAAAGCTCGGAGCTTCCTTTTAAACAGAGGAAAAAAGATGAAAAGAGAAACATTCTATGGTTCTGTTTCTTACCTAGGGGAGACTGGGCTGTGCTTTCCAGCAGGTCATAATCACCTATAAAAGTGGAAATTTGGTATGAAATTATTTTGATTGTGTTTTCTATTAGGACCCAAACTGGTCTCTGAAGAAATCAGTGAACAGAATCCAATTGATTTTTATTTGTTTGGATCAGGCCCAAAGTGATTCTGTCTTTTCCAGAAGCACACACAGTTCTACCTGTGAGTTAAAAGCAAAGCTGAACCTATAAAATTAAAAAATCTCTACTGCAAGCAGTTAGCACACAGCTAAAACCCTCATACAATCAAATTAGGACCAATTTTATTGTAAAAATATAAAAGTCAGTTATTATATCTTTAGAAATCTATGTTTATAATCCATAGATATTTATGTATGGTCAGTTTTCACAGGCTTAATGAAAAATTCTTTCCTTCCATTGATGAGAAAAAGCAATAAATAATTGGTTTTAAGTAAGACAGTTTAATTTTGTGGTTTTAGGTTATATCACACTGATTTCTAGAAACTTCCCAGATTTGTACTTTTATCACAGTGGTACAATGATCTACATGTAGTCATGATCATAATGGTTGATACGGAAACAACTTTTCAATAATCTGATATTATCTACATACAATTTTTGAGAACAGAGATACATAGGAGGTAGTAAACACAACTGGTTCTTACCTGCATGGGTCTGCCCCAAGTTATCTACTTCCCAACCTGAAATTAGAAGAATAAAAATAATTAATTTCATCTTGATAATAGCTTGCTTCCCAGAAGAGGAGTGGATGTAGCAGTGCCCAGAGAAGAACTGCAAGAAAATTTTGTTTAAATCTGTTTGTCAAGATCAGTACTATATATTTATGGGTGGAAAGTGCTTTTCAGAAGATGGTTGATTGCATTGTATTGTAAAATCTCTGGTTATCATGGAGTTTCATCAAACTCTAGAAAGGATATGAAAAAGAGACGAGGGGACTTTTCACGTTGTTGGGGTTTTTTTTTTCTCGTGTTTTGTTTTGTTTGGGGAGGGTGGTGGTGGTTGGGGGGGGGTCTGAAATAAGAAAACCCCACACATTCCCAAAATATTGTGCTGGAATCCATGCTGTTGTTTACTAAAAATACAAAATGTTACAATAGGCTGTCATAAAAGTTTGGGTTTGCATTAAAAATTTTCCTTTTCCTATCTTTTGCCCTTCCAAAATAAAACGTTGGGATTATCTCAAACGAATCTCCCACCCACCCTACTAAATACTTAACCCGAATCGCACTGAAGTCAGACTTTCCCAAACCCTCAGTGGATTTTGGCTCAAGCTTGATGTTGAGGGATGCATAAAGAGGAGCTGCCTTAAGCCACCGAGCGGTGCTGCTGCCTCATGCATGGAGAGACACAGCAGAGCCTGGCAAAGCTGTCTGGAAATAGCTCTGTCAGTGGCCCACCCACCAGTGAAAAAATGCTTCCAACATTTCGTTGACCGCTACGGCAGGTTAAATGTTTAGATTAGCCTAGGTCTGTAATTTCCTGGAGTAACCACAGAGCTTCACGTTGTTCTTCTTTCACCCTGAACATATGGTCAAATCTTAACTAGGTATTGGAAAAGCCATTCATCAGCTTGTATGAGACCATTTTTATTAAAAGTGAAATGCAAACAAAGATTGATTTTGATTCTATAGGAAAGGAGATAGACAGCATCTGAGTAAACAATATACTAAAAAGAGTCTTTTCAGCACAGCACAAAATCCATTTTATATTTTTTCAAATTCCTCATCATGTAATAATTTTAAATTCATTCATTTCTCTCTCTCCTGTAAAAATAAATCAGATGTGTTTTTTGATCTTCTAAGATAGAAAACAGAGGATTTAGTGTGAAGATGATGGTAGGGGTCTAGAAAACTAAGCTGAAGCATCAGGTAGGCTGTACTGTGTCTTTGAATGGATGTATTTAACATCAAACATACACATTCAACCCACTGGTTACTCTAGAGGGTTAATCCTGAAAGCCATGATGGGAACACCCTTGGTCTCCTGGCTTCTCTGCCCAACTCCAGCTGCTCTCAAGATTTCACCTATGAGACTCTTGGATGTTTGCAAATATTGGGTAGGTGTACTAATTCTGAAGAGAAGTCACCCATGCTCTGAGCAAACATTTCCCAGCAAAGATCATTCTACCTGCTGCATCAGACTAAATTACCAGATGCTGCAGAAGGGCTATGGCTGTGCTCCAGATTCCTCGCAGAATAACAGGGATCTGCTGTAGAATATTTTAGGCAGATCTGTTTCCCTCCTGAGCCTACCAAAACCCAGGTTTATGAAGAGTGATATAGCTCAGACATAGACACCTATGTTGCTAAAAGCCGAATTCAGAATATCAACTTTAGGATATCCTGTGGGAATTTTTACCTGTGGTTTCATTAGGCAGAGGATCAAGGAGCAAGCCACTGTTCGTTGATCACTGTCTTTCACAGTGTCCTTCATAGCCTGCTGCCACTAGAATCAGTGGCTCATAATGGAACTGGTCCGTGACGTGAGGTCACCTCAGGCAATAGCCTGACCCACGGAAGCAGGATAAGAAGAAGCTGCAGAAAATTTCTGAAATATTTTTTGACTCATAAAAATCCATGTTTAGTTTATCAGTTGTCCAGTGTGGCTTAAATTGTGAAATGTGATATTACAAACTTTCCAGAATTCTTGTTGGAGGAAAAGCAGGTCAATATTAAGTAGATTGAAGGCATCCTGGTTTGAAGGTTCCTGGCATCCTGGACTGAAGGTTCCTGGCATCCTGGCATGTTACACTGATTGATCAGGAAAATATCTTTTTTGAAATTTAAATGTTTTAAATTTAGCTATTTTATTCCTATACTCTAAAAAGGAAAAAATAAAAAGTACCATTATTTCAATCTAAATATGGGTGGTAGGTAGTCACACTGATGTTAAAACATTAGATTTTAGTTTGTTTTTAATTTCTTGACATCAGTAATAACAGTTAAATCTGTATATTAATGTAGGTTTGTAAAATGAAGAGGCTTTTTAAATTAGTTGTTTTATATACCCAAATTATTATTGCATTTTAACTGTGTTTGGGCATTATGATGGGATTCACATTTTTGACAGCGTTAGTTTTATGATTGCTGTAGGAGCAAACTTGACTTTCATTAGCGTATTTTTCTACACCTGAGTCCTTGCTAATGTGCTGAAGAAAGTTCCAGCACAACCTTTTACTATACAGGCTTTTAGGCTTGATCCATCAACCTAATTTTCACTAATAAGTTAAGTAAGTGGAAAGTCAATTAGATTTACACTGAACATTATGCCGTGAATTACAACTGAAAGTCAAAGTTTATCTAAGGAGTGTTGGGATAACACACACACAGACACGCAATTATGTTTAACATATTATAAATACCACATGCTTCTGTACCCTGCACCAGAATATGGATGTTTAGATGACAGATAACTGTGCTAATGGCTATGTTTGCTCACTTGTATGAGAGTGTGATGGGAGTTCTTTTGGATTATTTCTGTGCTTAACATTTAACGTGTCTACATATACAGGGACAAGGCATGAGGTGGCATTTGAGCTGGGGTTGAGGAAGTGCATACACAGGGCAGTCCCTCTCATTTTTCAGACTATTACCCTGAAATTGTATTTTTGTGTTTTGTTTGGTTTGGGTTTTTTTTTCACCTGAGTGCCTTTCTGGCTCTAGAGAGACCTCAGCAAATTTACTTTGCTGTCAGTAATATAACAGGCAAAATTGTAGGCACCTGGCTGCATGGGCTTTCACATGAGTCCTCTCATTGCCTTACTCTTAGGACATAAACAACTGGAAATTTGTGCATCAGCCATCACTGATGAAGCGAGAAAACCCATCAAGATGATTATGCAACAGGCTAGATGAAATACATCTCTCCCAGAAATGAAGAATAAATAAAATACGCTTTTCATCTGCATTTTGACTGGAAACACATTTTTCAGGATTTTAATTCACGGATTAGTCATGATTTACATTGACACCTGTGCTCCTCACATGTAGTTAAATAACAGCACAGCCCAAACTACAGAGAGATGGACCCAGCAGCAGTTATTAAACAGCCTCTTAGAACACCGTTTTTTAAATCAATAATTGCTCACACTAGTCAATAAACTCCTGAGGAAGCTAACGTTATCCTTGACAAAGGATGGTTTATATCCAGTATGTTGACAGATAGTGTTATTCACCATTTGACCAGACTGAATAGGTAAGTGTCACTCTTTGAGAAGCAAATCTTCCATTAGTGTTTTAACTGTCATTATTAATTAGATGTTATTTGCAGTACTACTTAGAGACCCTAGAGAAGATCCATCAGAACGCTGAACTGTCAGTTCCAAAGACCAAGCAGAGAAAACCAAACACAGAAAATATTGCTTATTTCTATTTCCTACGTGAAGAGGTTAAAGAGAAGGAAAAAAAGTCAAAGGATTTGCTAATGGTTACCCATAGAGTTAGTGGCAGAGACCCCGATCTTTCATGCCCTCTTCTTGCACATTTATCAGACTTTCTTCCTTGGTTTTCATTTGCTGAGCCCCAGAAAGCACAACTACCTCCTCACTATCCTCCCGCAGATGAGAAATTTGACGCAAGCGATTGCTGCTTCTGATTTAAAGTGACCACAACTGGCAAAGCTAAAGCCAAGAAACAGCCTGTGTACGATGAGCCTCGGAGCTCAGTGCAGCCTTTCAGATTGTCTCCTTCATGCCAAATTTGTGCTGGCTGCTCTCGGTGTCAGCTGGCATGGCAACTGCTTTATCTCCCATAGATTTATCTGAGCCCAACTTGCATTTAACCCTTTTGTTCCAGCATTTGTCCCTTATTAGTGGCAGGGGGGAGGAGAATGAAAGGCTCCCAAAAACTATTCTGTCCTGGAATGGCTTGCCCCCACTTTTCCTTTACTCCTGTTGTTCCCGTCTCGGTGTTACGGGTTGGAGGACTGGTCCACATGGGTAATCCTCCAAAAGGTTGGATTTTGACAATGCTGAGATCAATGTGCAAAGCTCTCGCTGGCTTTACTGCATGTTAATTCCGGCCCTTCAGAAAGTGCAGAGGCTGGGGCAGAGAGAGGTTATGGAAAACATTTCCTACAATCACTGGTTATTGTGCTGTCCAGCTATGTGGATAATGAGCTGGTTAGGCAGGAATTCAATTTTTTCCTGTTTTATATAGCACTGATTAGAAGCTTAACATTTAATTTATAAATACGAAATAAATCAGCGAGCTCTCACGCCTGACTCCACAGCCTCCACCGCGCTGTGCCTCTTCGCTCCCTTCCCTCTTGCTGCATGCTGCTCTCAGGCACCAGCAATCTGTTCGGCCGGCTGGCAAAGCCGCAGTCGGGAACAGCGGTCTACTCAGCAGCTTTTCTGGTGCTTTCTGGGCTCCCCACACAGACACCCCTTGCACATTCTGCCCGCTGCTTCTAATGCCCTCTACCCAGTCCTGTACCTAGGCACACATGATCCCACGTTGCGCACTATCCAACCATCCCAGTTCCTTCATTTCAGTTCTCTTTTCGGGGGGGAAAGTGATCCAGAATCAGCTGCTAGGTCTTTACAATCTCATTAACAGGATCTGTAGAAAGCGGCAGCCAGGCAAGGTTACAGAGTACCTGTACCTTACAGGTTCCCACACCTTTCCCTATGCTAAGTGCTTTCCTTCGCTATTTCCAGGGATTTTGGTCTCTCCAGCCTCATGCCCCATAGGCAATACTTTGAACTACAGATTGAAAGTCATTAGTCACTTGGATTTTACTGTATATTGCCATTCGCCTTGCCAAAGGGATTTGTGAACGTAGTGCTTGCACAGAGACAGTACAGAGTTAGGTGGTACTGTTCATTGTGTTTAGGAAACAAGAAAACTAAGGCAGCAGAAAATTAAAGGTAGGATTAGGAAGCCTGGCTCACATCTGTATGTTTGAGTAAGAACTGGTCTCTAAGGACATCTGAGGAACTGACACTGTGGGGCAAATTCATCCCATCCAACTCACCCACCTGAAAATAAGTTCATTTGGTTTTTAAGTCTCCTCCCATAAATGGCAAATAGACTGGCACTTCCAGAGGGTGATTTGGTTTAGACATCTACAATAAGATGAGATGAACCAGCTTCTTTGTTACCCAGTGGTTTGTGCAAAACATTGCAGTGAAGGCAGTGATGGAACTGATATACAAGTCCTTTCTCCCTATATCCCATACTAATTTCAGGGCACATGGTTTCATGACATAGAGACAAGAAGACCCAGTGAATCATGCCTGGAGATCATAGGAGAATAACAGTGAGGTCCCACACGGAGAACATAAAGGCCACATAGTACATAGGGCTGGCTGAGACAGGACTGATGTACAAATATGATCAATAACATGTAAGGGGAAATTATGACTTTCTTCTTTTCATCCTCTTTCCCAACAAAGACTATGAAACTAGCAGTGGACTGAGGTCACCATAGCAACTGCTAGGCATCATCTAAACATTATGTGTATCCTTCCTATGAGGCTGGCTGCCACAGGAGTATCCATCAGAGTGCAAGATCAATGCAAATATTATTGGTGGGTCTCCTAGATCTGAAGAGAGCAGGGGTTATACTTCAGAGAAAAGCAATTGTTTTTCAAACAAGGAACACAGAAAATAAGAATCCTTGTCCAATGGAGACGATCAGTTATGAAATAAATCCCGGAGAAGAAAGCATATTAAATCACTTGCTTAAAGGCAGAAATGAATGTGTGCCCACAGCTGAAATCTTGCAATTGACTGGAACTCCTTTCTCAGTTATTTGAGTCAAGAGGAGAAACAAGAATAGGGCAAAGGCTGCTAGTAAAGGTTGAAGTATCTCCCCATGTTGCACCTACAGTGATACTTCAGTGCATCACCTTTTGCTGTCCAAGTGTTCTCCAAACTACTCAGCAGCTCTCAGCGTGTTCCACCCTTCCGTGCTTCCCAGAGGAGCATGATTTTTTTATCTTCCTGTAAAAAACATCTATGAGGCCATAACTACATGATTCAAAATGTAGATAGTTACTATTCTTTGGTGGCCATATTTTCCTCCCATTTGCCTCTGCATTGCAGATAGACTTTGTGTTGCTGAGACCGAGGAGGCATGCTTAATTATAGCTTGTCCTCCTCATGGAAAAGCTGAAGTAATCCCATGGCTTTACTGCCTGTGGAAAGCCTAGGGATGAAAACCAGTGGGAAAGGATTTGTTATCTAGTAAGCGCTATTATCTTGGTTATTGGCAAGACATTATTTTTAACATCAGCACTTGGTAGGTCTCTTGTGCTCGTTCTTTATGTCACAGTTCTTCCTAGGACTTGCTGAACACTAAGCAACAATAACACATATGCCATCTACAGACAGCTTTGAAAGCTGTCCAAAACCTTTACCTGTGTATATATATATATATATATATAAAAATCAGCTACCTTTGCACTGAACTTGCTTCTGAACACTACATAGGATCTTATATAAAGTGAAGGATGAAACTAAGGCACAGAGTCCTGGTTGCTTCAAAGACTAATTAAACTCTGATAGCTCATTATTATTCCCATGATGAAAATGTTATGGGATGGCTCGTGTCTATTTTTCAGAGGCTACTCCTTGGTTCTGGTGTTTTTCTTCCCTTGGTTTTCATGCAGGATGTTGAAATACCCACCGGGGGTGAGATATACTTGCATAGAAATGTAGACCTTTGCATTGATCTTTTGCCTTGCCTATTTGACACACAAATGCAATTTCCAATTTCAGTCTGCTGCAATGCTGACCTTAATTTCAGCTAGTAGCAAAGAAAACCTGCATCTTCTACTTCAGTAGAGAATAAATGCACAATCCTCCAGATACTTCTTGTTGTTTAGAAGGCCCCTGATCTTTAACATTCACCTTGTCTTTCTGTCTATATCAAAAAATATCAATACATAACCCAAACTAATAGAACCTGTAACTTGCAAATATTTTCAACAGCTTTCACTTTGGGAAGACAGTGACTTTTACTGTGTTTTCACCCAGTTTGGGAGTTACACACCATTTTCACAGTGGTATGTAGTCAGCACTTAAAGGCTTTACCAGGACAGTTTCCCCAGAAATGACACAGAAGGACTTTCCACACATAAACATGTAGTAGCACTTCCCCTCTCATTAACTCTTCTCTTGTCATCTTATGCTGTTTGATTAGGGATAACATCTAAACTCAGACAGGAGAAAAAAAGCCACAGATGGCTTCTCAAACCCAATTAACCCTGCATTCATAAATCCCATTATGCACCCGTGGTATCCCTCGTGCAGGATATACGAGGCTTGCTGTTCTTGCGACAAAGTACTTGAGTGTCTCCCAGTGTTTTTAATGGGATCAGTAATAGACTCTTTTCAATTTCTTGTTCTCAGGGACAATAAAGCTTGTTGGCTGAGCACCGAAGTCATATAACTCCCAGAGTAACAGCAAGCCAAACACTTTTGTACAAAAATGTGAGCATAGTATATAATGCTCTCTTAAACGCTATAATACCTGGATGCATTTTTTATTCTACTGGATTTTAATTAGGACCCCTTAATCCTTATTTCAACATAGGATGTGTTTTATGTCTTTGGTAAAAATTATGTGTAATTTCTTTGTCTTACATAGTAAACCATGATTCGTGGTAATGCTCTTTTGGGTGTAGCACGTAGTGTCCTAGACTGAGCAATAAACATTCTGAATTGCTGGAAGATTCAGTAAGAGCTAATCATATTTAATATTTGGATTTGTGAATGACAGACTTTTCTCAATGTGGAGCATATGGCAATGCTCAGAAACTGCATATTATCATTTGTATTAGCTTTGACTGCAAATCAAAGGTTTAAAAATATGCTAATTTCTGATCTGGCTGTTGAGTTTCTTTCAATGGTCCATTTGAGTAATGTGGCTTTATAGGTTCCAGAATATCTCAGCTGTTCTGGACAAAGAAAGAAAAGCACAGAAGCTTGGCTTCTGTAGATTTCCACAGCCAGGCAGTATCACCTCTGTCTGAGAAAAAAAGGGAAAAAGAACAAAACAGAGAAATTTTCCAGCTGGGAGTGCAGATCGCTATGTTGGGGCCATCTCTAGGTCTTGTTATGTCGTATTGAAATGCAACATCACAATATGACACACTTTTCTTTTCTTTTCTTCTTCCCTTGCAAAGATACCTTAGAATGTTTTAAATATACCCAGTCTAGAGTGGTTGTCTCTGGGGTCGGTACTGGGAAGGCACTGGAGAAAGCATAATATACAACAGCACCATCGTGGAAGTTACAGCTCCCGGTGAAAATAAAATTATGAATTGACGGATATCAATCGAAGAAATGAAATTTGAAAAGGAAAAGAAATTAATATTTAGGAACCCTCTGGAAGGAAAACCACTATAAATCCTTAACCTACTAGATTAAAAAAGACTCAGGAGATAGTATGTTTTTGTCATGTGGAGAGATTTTGAGAACGATCTTTTTGTTCACAGCCTGCATCTGAAAGGAAATGAAAAGTTCTGGTGATTTTGGAGGAGCAGAGAGGTGAAATGAAATTGTGCAAGGACGGGTCACCAACCACCCAGCATGCGATTTAACATTAGCCTTTCTGTGTGATGTTGACAGCAGTTCAAATGTTACTCCTCAGTTCAGTTGCAGTGAAGGTTAGAGCAGAGTGTATTCTCAAATTAGAAACAGCAACAGCTGGTACTTTTAGCTAAATTTTTCAACAAAGCATCTCTCCAGATGACAGTTTAGTTGGTTAATTTTTATTTTGTAGTCTCTTTTTAATTTTTTTTTCATTTTATTACATATGGAAATCAGACATCCAAGTCAAGGCAGCCAAATTCCTTTCTGAAATTCATAAAAAACCCAGCCCCTTCCAGTGACTTCATTCATCTCAGGATAAGCATTTGAGATAGGTCAGAGGAAACATCTTCTACAAGTACCCATTGCTTTCCAATTACTGAACCAGCAATCCATATGATCAGTTCAGGCATACACGTATAACTTTTAGATATCCAAAGCCAAGTGAAATAACTCCTACACTTCTTAAGATTAACACGTCGTACGGTTTGCCTGTTGCTATACAAGCAGCTGTATCTGCTGGTGATTCAGCGCTTCATAGGACAAACTTTTTTAAAGTATAATTTAAAGTTATTGCTACTGTTTGTAAAAATGATTTATGGTTATACAAGAATTTTGTTGCATTAAGAATAAATATGCTATTAATAGATATTAGTGTCAGTGCCTAGCCCAGTTACATATTCTAGAAACCTAGCAGCAGCCAGAGGATACTATAACAATCTATAAAATATGATTAGCTGTGTCTTAGAAACATTTTAGTTATCTAATAACCCTTCATTTAAGGAATCATCATAACATGTGACTTGTTTCATTAAGCCCTCATTGACACAAATATACTTGGCTAATTAAAATTAGCAGCAATAATAGTGAAAACTCATGCTGATTCACCCCGGCGAGTGATTATAGATGTAGATATTTCCACCTTGGGGTCACTAGTGTAAATCCAGCTGGATCTGTAGAGATTCCAAACGACTCCAGATTAAACGTTTATTTGTTTATCTAATGAATTATGAATCTTGGTTTTGTTCCTGCTGAGCAGATGTCCAAAAACACCTCAAACCCAGCACTGCAAGAGGTAACAGCTGTCACTTTTGTTAATGATCCTTTAAGGAAAGAAAGCAAGCAGGACATATGTTTACACTGGACCGACTACTCTTCCCCTAGGGTCATGCTATCACCCTGCTACAGGTCAAACATGAAGTACAGTATGCGAACAGGTCTGAAAATCCTAGGCAAATAATTTTAAAATATTATTTCAGACCTTTATTTTACATAGCTCTAGTTACAGGAAAGCTTTTCATTTTATATAAATATTCCTTTTTTAATTTTTCTAAAATGTATGCTATTTTTTATTTAGAAAAATAAAATAGTCTTTTCCATTAACGGGCAACAAGTTTGTTAAGCGCTAGAATAGATCGTATTGAGCTAACCGTGTTTTTGAGGAGGGTGATGGGTTAGATGATTTCTCAGGAGCCCTCCTAGCCTTAATTACTTCAGAGACGATAGCACCATGGAAAAGAAATGTCATCAGGAAAAGTGAAAAGGCACCATATTTGTGTGGGATATAAATGGAAGCATCAGAGACATTCCTTGACATAAAGAATAGCTAAAAGGTCCATGGCAGAGATGTGTGGACAGGTTGGCAGCCGGGAGGTTTCCTGTGTTGTAGATGTACATGGCACCATTCTTCATAGCATCAAAACTAGCAATATCTCAGCCCGAAACAGTCAGGGAGAGAGAAAAAAGTGTTATGTTATGTTACCAAGTGTTAGCACATTGTAGCTTAAGGGTATGTGGGGGGTGTAGATTACAAGCCACGGGAAAGGAGGGGGCCTAATCGAAATTCGGACAGGTGCTGTATGAGCAGCAGGCTTCCTGCAGTTATATCAGAAGATAATAACATATCAGCCATCTGCTGATGCACAATAAATAACATGAAAGTATTTCGCCTGCAGGCTGCAGGCATCACTGATAACTGGGTAGTGAAAACTTTTGGCTGAGTGTATTTCCTGCACAAAGGATGACCAGGATTGGTTTGAAAATCAGGCTGAGTGACAAGCAGTCAAGAAAAATTGATTACAAAGTCACGGAGAATTGCGGGGGAAAAAAACCCAAACAAACATCAAAGAAAACTGAAAGAGGGAAGAGTATTTCCTTACCCATGCTGGATGCTGATGTGTTGTTTTTTCTATTATCACTAAATGTGGATGGCTCAGTAAGTGCCATTGTACCCACTGAGTCAATGCAGAACCAATATTACAGCAGTAAAGATAATGGTTAATTATACTGGCTACAATTAAAGCACATAGAATTACAGTAGTAATTATATTTGCACACCTGATAATTTAAAGAGGGACTTATCTTTCCCTGTTCAAAAATTAGGTGCCTAGTTAAGTGAATTGCCCTTAGTCCTCGCTGGATAAAGAGAGGTATCTCTAAGGTATGATTCACCTCGTGTCTCTTGGCATAACATAAATTGCCTTCTGTGGGTCTCTTTCCACTGACTACAGATGGAGTCTAGAGGACTTGTACAGAGAAAACACTCGAGTTTCATATGTGTACATTTAGATGAGGTCATGATCACCCTTAAATTCTTCTCCATTGCACAAGAGCACTTGCTTCAGTGTCTGGATGGGTTTAAATGGATGTATTTAAAGGTCAGGATTTCAGCATTCCTGGAGCTGTGTGTGAAACACTTACTGTCTCCCACAAATTGTGCTCTGTGTGGGGCAATACAGAGAAGGTGGATTTTGCACTCAAGACTGTAAATAAATAACTCATTGGCAAAGTAATCTTTGGGAAAAAGGTTCCTGGGGGAAAATGATGAACTTGTTCCTCAATGGACAGTGTTAATTAAATGATCTGCAGTAGCCTAGATGGGTGCTGGGAAGAGATGGACAAAACTGTATCAATTATCAGCAAAGGTTTGTTGTTCGTTAACACTGATGGGACAACTTAGCCTCCCAGTCATTCACCTGGGAAGATCATTTCATGGAATCGTGAGGGGAACAAAAAAAAAAAAAAAGAAAAAAGGAATTTCAAGAGAACATCTAATCAAACTGTACATCTGCTCTGAACAACTTCTTAGTTATTTCCTCCTGTCCACACACTCCTGGTTTTACCTGGAAAATTTTCATGCATTTCAAAAGTTAAAAAAAAAAAACATGGACAAGAGTTTTCTGGTACCATGTAAACAGCTTGCACAGAGACTCTTCCCATTAAAAAGCACAAGGTAATATTAATAATTAGGTCAAAGAGTTAGTATTCCCACTATTAAAGTAGGTTCTCCTTTCAACAGCAAGTTGTTTGGGAGCAGTGGCTGGGTTGTATAAGGATTGAAGCTGGGGTCTAACAGGGTTTGGTTACAAAGCACAGTGAGCACATGAGACTTTTGGTCCTAGATAAGGTGACAGGGGAAAAAGAGAAAAGACAAAACGCACCAGCCTAGCTGACCGTCTGCAGTATGTTTTCCAAGACAAGGGACAACTCTGTTAGGCAGCAATGCATGCTGGTATCAGAAACAGTCCATTTGACCAAATCGGTCCCTGGGCAAGCTTCTGACCTTTCGTTTGCTTGCTTGGTTGCTGGTGCCAGCTGCAAGGGGCAGTAGGATGGAAACATCTCATATCTACAGATGACAAAGGGGCATGATGGAGCTTCTGCATCTTTCCAGGAATCTTTAAGTCCCACTGATTCTTCCCTGGACTTCCAACATGGGAATTCCTCACATTGGTCATCTCATGTCTATGTTCTCCTTAGGCATGAGCAGAACCCAGCTCTGAGTTTTAGCTGTCTTCTAAAATAGGTTTGAATTGTGACAATTAGTTATCCAAGACCCAAGCACAGTTTCAGGTCTCATTGATTTCAGTGGAGACCCAAGGGCAGAACATCCCCTTCAGCAATGAGAGTTGGTGGTATTTTCATGTTGTATAGTCTGTGAAGGCTTTTTTCACATGTTCTCTCCCACCCCTGCACACACACATACACATATCTACACATAAACATCCTGGTTTTCTACAGTATTTTCTCAAGCTGAAGCCCAAATCCAGATCTCTCTAGAGTTTTTGATTTCCCTTTATAACGAGTATCTAAGTGAGGTTTTACACTCATGCTGGCCATGTAGCTTTACCAGACAGAGGCAGAGAACAAAGAGAAAATACTTTACCGTCTTCAGAGATGATAAATCTGAACAGTGCAGGACACTTGACAAAGACAATTTCTCCCACACTTGCAGGTTTCCAGCATGTAATATTGTCCCACATTCCTGGGCAACCTATAGAAGACAAGAAGGGTTAAAATACATTAGCAGTGGAAATCCATTCCTTTCTTTACACTGTTATTGCACTTTATAGTTGTTTTTTTCTTCTGCCCATAAAAATGAGCTTATTTAGAATAGTAAACTGTATCATTTTCTAATTTTTCCCTGGAATAAAATAATTTTCATTCACAGGAATAGCATAAAATATGTAGTTTCATGGCACAATAATGACCAGACTCTACCTTAGCAGAAGACGACATTTCTTAGTCACAATTAAATCACTCCAACATACACCAGAAACAAATTTTCCTTTGAGGATCAAATCTACCACCATGTAGCTATCTTTTAGTATCACTTAGTCATCTTTCAGTATTGTCAAGCTAAATCTTTAACCATCTTTGATTCAAATTCTATAAATTTCTGTTGGCTCTAATCCTTGGTACTGGCACATTTCAGAATTTGATCCAAGGAGATGACTGAAAACTGGAAAATAGATTCTGCCTCATCCTACAGCCAGTTTTGTGGATATGTGAGGGAAGCTCACCTCTTTCATGTTGTTCATTTTCTTAAAAAAATATCAGAAGTAGAAATGTCCTCCATTAGTAAAGAATCATCATAATATCATTCACCACCTTTCTTGCAGTTTTTACTCTATCGAATATAAACTCACGATGTCAAAAGGATGATTTTGACCTCTAATGATTTCTTGCAGAAAGTAAAGACAGAATCAGGCCTTTAACAAAAATTCAGCAATTAAGATTCAGGTAACAAGCTTTGAACTAATAATCTTGTAAAGAACCAACCTTCTGCATGCAGAAAGAGGAGGTGATGGGATTGCGGATGGGAGCTGTGTTCTCTTAGGATATAGGAAAAATTCTGGTCCCATGTGCTATTGTAAATATAGTAAAAAATAAAGGAGCCCAGCTCCTGTTTCTTTCTGATGACAGTGTCAGAGACATGACAGACTATGACTGGCTTTCAAGAAGCATAAGCTGTCCTGTAATTGTCTAAACCATCATCTTAGTAGCTCATAAACCTAAAAGACTTATCCAGTGTAAGGAAAAACTCAGAGCAAACTCTCAAATTTCCTAATGATGTTTAAAAAAATGAGTTAGTGAAGGAATCTCAAATGGGAATCATCTTCTATCTCAGCAGGAAAAGAAAGACAAACTAAATCTGAATATCTCCACTACTTATTTGCATTTGATGTTGAGATTGAGCACATAATCTTATCAAATGTTAAAAGCCGCAAGCTTCACGATTTTCTAAGTGGTTTTCTGTTGATATACCCTCTTTTTGACTCTGTGCCAGGAAAAACAAGATCTTCAGTAAAAGCAGATAATACTTCAAAGTGTCATACTTTCAGCCTGGCACCAGTACAATATAATGAGGTTTGGGTGATCAGCTTGTAAAAAACAGTGTGGGCTTTATCAGCTTCGGTGATAGTAGCAGACTTCCATCAGTGGAGAATGTACATTCACAGGGCTGGACTTGGTGTGTTTTTTTCCATCCGCTTCAGTGGCAGGGAATCAAGCCCTACGTTGTCTCACAAAATGTAACCCAGATACTACCACGAGTGGTGGATCGGGCAGTTCTGAGTGACAGAGTGCTTGAAGAATTAGGTCAGTCTCAAACAACACTGTTATAATAACGATGGCATACGATAAGCAGCTGATAATCATTCTTTCAAATTAAAGGATGCAGCATCAGATCACATAATGTAAATTAGTAACCGTATAAAATCCTGATCCTATTAGGTAAAAATCCTTCAGCTTTGCCAGACCCACCAGAATACAATATTACTGCAAAAATGCTCATTAATTCATTGCAGGAGCTAGGAAAAAAAAAAAAAGGAATCTTTTCCTTTGCCCTCTCCTCTCTCTTTCTTCCACTCCTACTCCGTGTTGTTTCCTTTGCCAGATGGGCATCTCATTGTATGAATGCTGTGATTCACTAGAACATCTTCAAAAGGATCAAAGACTGGGATACAATCAGCACACTAAAGATGAAATCAAGATCACATTGGGTCCTATCAGATTTATTGTCTTTGATAGCTGGTGTCTGTCCACCCAGCAGGGACTGTGTTTACCATGTAAATCTGGAGACATGCAGTAATAGGTTTATAGTTCACTGCTGTATGGCACTCTTTGCAGAAGTAAAGGATATGTAAATATCCATGGTAATGAGACATTTGCTTACAAGAGGTGTTAGAGGCAATCAAAGTGGCTAATGAGATCTTCTGAGAACCACCTGCTAGCCTTGCTCGCTTAAAATAAATGAGTTTGATAGGAATAGGGAAAGATTTCTTATTTCTTACTGTTACTTCAACATCAGTTGTCTTCCAGACACTGGGATAGCAATAGATACTGCAAACCTGGGGAAATGAAAGGAAAACCTCATACTGCAAAAAAGAAAGTGTGGGCATGGAATACATATTTCATAGCACTGTGTTTCAAATTCAGTTATACCAGGTGGCTATTTTTGTGGTAATACCATGCAGAGATAAAAAACATCCCCATTTAAAAAGACATTGTAAGTTCATTGTGCTAAGAAGCACTGATGTGCTGACATTGGAAGACAGGATAGAGAAGCAGAGAATCAAGTAATTTGCCTGAGTTACTAAAATAGGTGAGTGAGACAGAGATTGGAAAGAATTCGTAATCAATGGGAATGTTGCCTGATCCTGCCTAGAAAAACATATTTGTAACAAACAATTTATAAGAGCAAAGAAAAAACTGACAAAAAAAGTTAAATATAATAAAGGTCAGCGCGTATAATCCCTTTACATTTGTAAACCATGATACAGCCAGCAATTCCTGCTGGGTGAAATCTGCCCACAGAAATCAACGTGACTTGAGGGTGAAACCGCACAGCAGGATTCTCCTCTAGCATATATGGTATGTCTCCTTTGCCGTTTGATGGAGGGAAGCCCAAGCTAGTTTTGAAAGATGTAGCTCAGACACTGCAAGCAGCAAGGCACAGCTTCAAGCAGGCAAATGTTCCTGGTTCTTAGCATGTTAGAAATCTGTAATAATGATAGATAGTTTTAAAGAATAAGATTTCATGTGGACCAGAGTGAAAAGTGATGGTCTTGCCAATGGATGGTCTTGAAAACAGGGCACCTTGCGGAAAGCACAAACTCTGCCTTCCCTTCCCACGTCTGCACTGCAACCTGCGGACAAAATTCACGTTTGGTAAACTTTGTGGGATTCATCTCAGTTAACGTAAGTGGGGTAAAGTTTGGCATCTGGTCTTGGGTAACTACTTATGCCCTGTTCATAGCATGGGCAGAAGAGCGCTTCATCTTATTCAGCTAACCGCCTCCTCTCCAATGGGATGGATGATCCTTTGAGGGGCCCCATCCCTTGTCACTGACTTTTGAGGAAACACAAAGCAGTCATTCAACTGTATTATTATTATTGTTGTTGTTGTTGTCATCATCATCATCATTATTTCAGGATTGATTTAGCTTCAGATGGCTAAGATTTACCCTTTTATATCATCATCATCATCATCATTATTATTTCAGGACTGATTTAACTTCAGATGGCTAAGACTTACCCTTTTATATCATCATCATCATCATCATTATCATCATCATTATTATTTCAGGACTGATTTAACTTCAGCTGGCTAAGACTCACCCTTTTACCCTATTCAGCTAAGCAAAGTTTCCTCCGTAGTTCATGAAGAGAGGCATTTCCAACAGGGGTAATCCCTAGTTCGTGGTGGTGGTCAATCACACTGTAAGTGTGCAAGTGTACTTCCATCTCGCCACTGCCTACGCTCAGTAGAACGAGGCTAAGAACTACCTTAGCCTTGCCAGCTGCCTATTCAACGGGTGAAGTTTGTACTGCCCGTAGGGTCTATGTGGTCTTTGGGCAGAGGGCTGACCCGTGGCTATGCAGCCTCCCTTAGCCGCTTTCCAATCCTGAGCCAACCAGTCCAGCTGAGGGCTGCGACGTGTTACTGCAGGCTGTGAACCGTGCCAGCGGAGCCGTGCAGCTCCTGAGCGATTCAAACCACAGGCAAACCACCGTGGCCGCTTGCGAAAAGCCGCATGATCAATCCCTACATCTCTGCCTCAAGCTGCTGCTTGTAAAAATGAGATAAAACTTGTGTTTAGACTGCAGGCTCCCTGTGGCAGGATCCACCTTGTACTGTTCTTGTGAAGTGTACTCCAAAAAACAGAGTCCCAATTTCAGCTGAATCCATAACATGGATTTTATATGAATTTCATATGAAACCCATGACACCTAAGTTTAAATTCAACATTGTTGAAGCTGAGAGGGGGCACCTCATATACCTAAAGATGGATCTAACTTTTCTGAAAAAGAATGGCTCTTTCAAAGAAAGGCCAAATTTCAGGGAGGAAACTATGGATATGAGGAAACGATGGATGTTTATCATTGCAGAATGTTCTGATGCAATTTTAAAATTATACCTAGCACTGAAACCATTCCAGTTATCCTCCCTCCACAAAGGTTCACACAAGCCTTGTTCCCATCCTTCGCTTCAAATTAAGCCTCCAGGAGCAAAATACTTTCTTCTAACCTGCTACACTGAAAGGCTCCCTTCTTACATGAAATGTCTGGAAAAGCACCAAGAGAAAAAAATTTTAAAAGCCCAAAACAAGCCATGCTGGCAGAACAGCAGTGATAAACAGCTCTTCTGAAATTGCTTGCAGTCCCTTATCCTCTTTTTCTCCTCTGTCTAAGGCTGTCTTGAGAGTCCCAGTTTTGACAGTGGCTAGATATAAAAACAGATTTTAGGTAGCCCCATAGCTGAAGGTTACTGAGTTCAAGGAATGGACCTCACTTTAGATGCACTGAGAACAGCGCCTGTTATCTTGCACCAGCATGGAGTCACTATGTCACCAGGACTATGTACAAATTGGTTTTTTTCTATAGGTTTGTGTCCTATTTTCTCATGGTGCCTCTACTGCAATACCCTCATTTACACTCTCTCTATTTAAATCCTCTTAACACTATCCACACATCATCCCATGTCCTTATCCTGCCCCTAGTGCAACATGCCTCCTTCTCATCTCTGTTAACTTTTTGGCAAGAGAAGGCGCAAAAAAGCAGAGACGTGGTTTTTGGATGGCAAGGCCCTGTGTACTAATTCACTGCTCACTCATTCACTCCTTTTAATAAAGTGGCTAAGTCTTACCTGTCCCTCTCTCCATGAAAAGAAATATTTTGACATCTTTCTTGTACTCGGCACAGCATTTTCACAAAACATACATGAATTTCCAGCTTTGAGACTAGTGCACCTCTGTCAAATGTCACTGACTTTATTCACTGGACTCAAAATTATTGGGTGTAAGGGGGGTGGTGGTGAAAAAAAGAATGAGAGGACAATAGAAAAAAGGATTTATGGATTTATACACAGACAAAAAGGACCAGACAAGGACTTGCATAAAATCTGTTCTTTGGGAAAACAAGAAAAAATGTAAATACATAAATGTCATACTTCTGTATTTTTCATGTATGAAAATAAAGGCTAGAGATGAAAATCCATCCTTTTGGCTTACAGCATTCAGTTTGATTCTCAGTTCCTCTCCTCATTTATTAGTTTAAAATATCACCTTCAAGGTCATATTGCCTTCAGGAGAGTAATATCAAAGGAAACGTAATGTTACAAGCCAGCATATTAAACTGAATTATGCCACGCACAATAACTTTTAAAGGGCATACAACATATAAAGCCTTTCAGAGAGAGGGGGATTAAGCAATAGGTGCTCTCTGTTCTTTCATAAATCTAGGTAAATATCAAAATAAATAACGGCTTAAGCAAGGTCTGGGTATGGGGCCTAGATTTTCAAAAATAATTGACATTTCAAAGTAAAAGTATCTTATAGGAGCTCCTATTACAGAAATTGTGGTTCTGTAGGTGTTTCAAGTTAGGCAGCAAACTTATAACACTGCCAGATTCAAGAGTTTCTTTTGAAAGTCCAGGTCATAAAAGAGTAGAAAAGAAAAATCAACTGAAATACTAGAGTTATAAACGGGGAGAAAAAACACTAAAGGAAGACATTCTGTGCTGGCAAAGAGGACACTTGATCACACACAAGCTAAAAAGTCCTTCCTTCTTTAAAATGCCTCATATACAAAGCAGGCATGAAAGACTGAGTACAAGGGGAAGCTGAGCAGAGAAAAAAGAAAGGTTTTTTCCCTCCCAATTCTACTCCAAATAGATTGTGGTATTATTTGAACAAAGTCTATTTATTCAGCATATGTCATCTGGACCAGCTATTACACTAAGAATTTGTTCCTCTATCCAAATTTTAATACTGCTGCACTGAGATGCACCTTGCAACATCTAAGGCAGTAATTTACCTTAACAGTATAAATATTGTATATGTAAATCTGAACTAAGTTCTTCTACCTTCCTTTTACAGCGCATGAAGAAAATCAGACACCTCTGGAAGGCACTGCAAGAGGGTTTCTACGATAAATTATCCTCTGGCAATGCGTGTTTTCTTCCACTGATTAGAAAATGCACCAAGATAAAACCTAATCTTAAGTTTAAACCAACTGGACTTAAAGCAGAGGAATTCCACATGTATAGTCCAAGTGACTCAACTAAGGCTGTATGTGAAGACAAATAAACGGTGGTCAAACTTATCAGCAGTTGGCCCACCTTAATGTTTTCCATTACCTTTCTCTTGATAACTGCTGTGCAACACTCTACGATGACTATTTAGAATCCACTGCTTATGTAACGATAATTGTATAAACTACGGTAGCATTTTCCACTGGTACATGACTATCAGCAAAGTGAGCTGTTTTATGGGATAATATTTGCAGAGATCTGAGACATACTAAGAGCAGCACTTTTCAAAGAACTATTACAAATATCAGCTTAATTTATGAAAGAGAACATTGGAAAAATTATTAGAGATATTTCAATTCTTATCTACCCAGTTAATCCTACATTATATTAAAAACTAAAAGTGATAGGAACAGAAACTGTGGTTTTTCTTTGAGCAGAATGGTAAGTCTTATAGCACAACAGTAGAAAAAGATAAGCCGAAGATAGCAGGCTTTAGCTCTCAAAAGATTAAGTGTATATGCTTTGCATTTGCCACATATAAATTGTGTATTTTAGAACTGGGTTTTAGTCTTTTTTTACCAGAGTTTAACAGAGCATTTCACTGGGTTTGGACATTCTGCATTACTCAAGCACTTTGGCTCACCTTCCAACCACTTTGTGTGAGCCACACAAATTATAAATTAGAACTCTATCCTTATTCCTACTATTTTTGTGGGGAACAAGGTAGATATAAATACACACACAAGTCACTGTTAGACCGTGATCTGTCTCGGAGGTGTAAAGAGAATGAAGATCTCCTCAGTTATGCAAAAATGCAAGCGTTAGAACTACTCTCCTCATGAGGGTAAAAGATTCTTGCCTACTTCTCATGTGAAACACATCTCAAAAAGAAAGGCTTGCACTAAATTATTATTTTTTTTCCTTGAACACTTTATACATGGCAAAGATCAGCTTTTAAATGACAGCAGCTGTTATCTATAATTAGAGAGGTATAAACTTTTTTTTCTTCTTTTAAAGCTGTTTAATTCTTTACAGTCACAGGTTATTTATTCTAAGCTCACACTTACTGCTGTTCTTACATTGTTACCTGCCAAGAAAACCTCATCCAAGAAAATCTCCAGAATCCTTTAAGTGCTGCCAACCAATTGGCTTTAGGTGAACTTTGAGAGTTTTAAAGGGAAACTTCAGTTTGGCAAAATCTTTGGAACATTTCTTTGTCTAATTATACAGAAGAGTAAAAAGCCAATGAAATGGAAACGGAGAGGTAGGGTTTTTTAAATCTTTCTCTAAATATAATAAAAAGGATTGGTTATTCATCTATAAGAAAGTCACCACTGCTGTTCTGGAGACAGAGAGACTCTGTAGAACTTCTCAAAAAATTGGGAAATTTTATTGCAGCACTGCTGGAGGACAAGATGACACTTACAAGCTGCCAGAACCTGACCCAGTGCCAAGCTCTTCAGCTGTGGATAATCTGGCATCACTCAGGACATAGGTTGTGTGAGATCTGGCTGCTGGAGGCGGCCTTGCCAGGCAGCAGCTGGTACCCCTCACTTCTTTTATTGCTGGTGGCAGCTGAAATGACTGTCATCATCCTACCCCACCACCACGTCATTCTGACTCGCTTCCTCCCCCTCTTAGGAGGAGAAGAGGTCATGCACTTTATCAAGTCTATCTTCCATTAATTCTCCAAGCTGAGAGAAAGGGGAAAAGGGAGGCTACCGCAGCAGTGTCTAGGAGGCTTTGCATACATCACAGTGCTACAAATCTTAATCCTTAAGTAACTGGGATCAAAATCATTTCTGGGAAGAGCGTAGTAAGAGTACTGGCTGAAGGTTGCACAGTTAAGAGAGTTTGAGAAGAAAACAATGGAGTAAAAACTAGAAAGGTGTGTTACTCTTCCACAAAGCTTTACCTTCCTCTGTCAGATACTACCTGAATGGGTCCTCCCCTTCACAGGCACAACCTACCCATAAAAAGTGATTGACTAAGGACAGCAGGGTAGAGCACTATCAGCTGTGTCTTACATTTTGAATAGTTTCAATTAACAAAATTAACTAAGCCTACCATTGGCATGGTGATGGAGGCGCTGGAGAGAAATAAGAATATATTATATACTTATATATATAATACATATAAACTAATATATACAGTATATTTTTCCCCACACTTATTAATGTGCCTCACAGTGAACCCTGGCTTTCAACTAGGGCTGTAGGTAAGGAATCTTTCTAAGCTGTATAGCTGAAAAGTTCATTGCCACTTTTGCAACCCTTGAAGAGCAGCGATATTTGGTCCATTATGAGATTTCTGGGCCTGTGAAGAAGACATCCGTAAAGATCACTAGGGTAACTAGTTACCGTGGATACAAAGAAAGTAGATTTTTTTTTCAGTGTGTCTTTTTGGTGTTTTGGATTCTGCAGTCCTTTGAAAATGGAGAGATAATTTAGTTGCATGGAAGAAGATGAGAGGAAGTTTCGGTAGCAGGTCTCTTGAGTACTGATGTTTCCCAGTAACAAATTCAGGGCTTTAAATCTGTTCTGTCACAAAAGAAAAAAATGATAACATATTCCTTTGATTTGTTAGTTTCTAACTAATCTCACAACAGCACTGAAGTGGGACTAAAATGGGACACAAACCTTGAAACAGTCTCTGAGTATGGGGCTACACTTCAATCTTAAAAAATCCCTATGTAGTAGACCAGAATTTTCAATGGAACTTATTGCCTAGTCAATAATATGTCAGGAATTTTGAGTTGTTTCTTAAAGAATAAATAGACCAAACTGAAAAGACAGTCATTAAACAACTGAAAATACCAACTGACCTCTATAGAATGAGTCTATATGACTGATAATTTCAGAACTTATGTTAAATTCTGTTACACATATATTAACTTCCCACAAAAGACTTTATGAATTATTGTTATTTAGGTTTCATGGTAGCTCTGGGGGTAAGAAGATTTTCTGCCCTGTTCACAGCTGGAAAACAAAACAAAATAAAATAAATGGTGGTGCTGAAAGCTAAACACTCTCCAGAGCAAGAGCTGTAGCAGAGCTCAGAAGCAAGCTGTCCCTTCGTATTCAGACTCCTGTCCTCCCCACTTTCTTGCTTTTCTATCATTTATAGAGTTATCTCAGTGGAAAAGGCACGTGTGTAGTAGAAGATAATTTATAACAGATCGTGGACCAAATTCATTCCTGATGTAACCACAGTGACGCCAATGTGGATACTCTTGAGAGTCATTTATTCCTTGTTTACTCCTTCAAATCTTCTGAGAATGAGAAATGACTGAATTAAATAACTTAATTTCTTCCAGTGTGCAAATTCTATAATCTCTCATGGAAATTGTTCTAGTGGTGAGTCAAGCAATTCCTTATTAGAGCCCATGGGACCTTATGATCTAGTGGAGGAAACAAAGGAAATAAATACATTATAAAATCCAGTTCATATTCTGTTAAGAGGCGTGTTAACACATTGCATTTCATAATCCTGAACAGGAAGACAGAAGCTGCATTTTGTTTGAGTTTTTGGAGTAACCAAAAAACAAATCTTGAAGCAAAGGTGTGATTCAATAATATCAGAGTTTAAAAAAAGCCTGTCTCCTGTTTCATATTGAACTTCTCTGATTGTGCCCACAATGTATTCAAAGAGTAGAAAAAATAACACCAAAAAATAAATACAAGTCAGCCTCACAAGGATTTGCATACATCTGGGAAATTTTGGTCAGGATGAAAGAGACTAAAGAAAATGATATTACTATTCAGTAAGTTCCCAGCTACTAGATGCCTTCCTGTCAAAAGTAAAGATATAGAAAGATACCTTGATCTGGGCAGGTTACAATCTGAAGTGTGTGAAGCAATGTGAGAGGTATCAATAGATGAAAATGGAGGCAGAATGCATGATGAAGAAGGACAAAGGAAATGCTGGTGAAGCATGGAGAACTATCGTGGTCATTCCCCTGGTAATGTGTGGATGCTTTCACCTTTTTATTTTTTTTACTTTTTTTTTTTTTTTTTTTTTTTCCCCTGGAAAGATTGGTTTGCAGAGAGAGAAGGGGAAGAAATGGAATGGAATGTAGACTGGGAAGGAACCACCAGTGCCATCATACTCAGACTAGAATGATCACCAGCAAGCAGAAGCCATATAAACTTAATCAAGAAAAAGTGAATATGTACACACTGGTCACAACTCTGTATTTGGTAAGCTAGAAAATACAAAATCTTCTAAGAGCTTATAGTAAAGTAAAGTAAAGAAAAAAAATCATAGTGGGACATAAGAAGAGGTCAGAAGTACTTCTGATGTCTTAGATATGTGAATTATGTTCGATGAAAATGCCAAGAAAACCATAGGAAGTGGACACAGGAAGGCCCAAAATTACAGTGGTGGTAATGCAAAATCTGAACTACTAGAGACAAGATAATTCCCCTTTGCTTGCCTTTAGACCAGATCCTTGGAGAACAAGTGTAGTGGATCTGTCTTTCTCTGTCTAAAGACTGGAAGGGTACAGGAAGAAATGGGAACAAGTCATTAGAGAGTGCTGAGGCTGCCATCA
Organism: Scopus umbretta; assembly: GCA_013400535.1. Classification (NCBI taxonomy): domain Eukaryota; kingdom Metazoa; phylum Chordata; class Aves; order Pelecaniformes; family Scopidae; genus Scopus; species Scopus umbretta. The sequence goes on along the minus strand of VZTL01035816.1, from coordinate 13,315 downwards.
CTACTTGATGATTTATGGTAGAGGAGCAGAAACATCAGTTTCAGCTTCCAGACATAGAGAGAGATGCATCAAACCTCCAACACTGCCAGTTTAGTCACTACCTCCATCAAAGCCATTACAGAAGTCATTGCAGGAAGTGGTATTTTGGGAAGAATGTGTGGTTTAAACTTATTTGGGAAAAAAAGTGTCAGCAGATCCTCATTCTCCTTTTGCTTACTCCTGTAAGTAAGGAGTTAATTCCTACAAAGTCAATGAGTTTCTCCATAAAGCTGCTGTAAGTTGGAGAATAATTGGTTTAGAGAATTTAGAGACAGGTTAAAAAAAGAAATATGAAAAAAAAATTAAGTATATTATTCCTTCTCCCTTTTTTCTTACTAGAAAAGGTTAAAGACCTAGTAGGAAGAGAAATTGTTCTGTGGTGTTGCTCACAAATATGTGTGGGCAGGTAATTACACTCCCATCTGAAGTAATAAATAACTATCAAAATTTGCATACATATAATCAATATTCTTTTACTGGTGGTATTTATTGGAAAGTGGAATAATTATGGTAGAACAGGAAATAAGGCTAAAGGGACCTGTGGAGGTCATTAAGATTATTCCCTTCACCCAGGCAAAATAAACTACAAATGAAATATCTAAAAAGCAATATGGAAGATCTCATTGCCTGTGATATTCTTATTATACAGAAAAATGATGAGAAAAGTACCTTACAGGGCACAATTCTGCACACTTGAGTTACAGAGTAAAGGTCCAGAAACTTCTTTATGTTTCAATCTGCACTATGCCAGCTACTGGGTCCAACTTGACAGTTGGACTAGACGATCTCAGAGGCCTTTTCCAACCTTAATGATTCTATGATTCTATGATTCTAAGAAAATTAACTCTATCCCAGCCGAAACCAGGATGCAATCATTTGAAATTTTTAACTTGCAGGGGATGTGATAGCATCAGTTTCATAGATGAAGATGGCAACAAATTTCTTCATGATATTGTGAAAGTGAACTGACATCATGTTACTCAGCAGATAGAAAATTAACCCCTGCTGTAAAACCCAGTTAGATGTAGAAGTTATTTATAGGTATAGGTATGTGTTTATAAAGGTATAGAGTACAAGTATATATTTACATATATCCTCAGATCAGGTCTTCTGTCGACAGACTAACTATTTAAGGTACATGTAGAAGAAAAATTAGAACGCTCACAAAAAATGCACCATTTGTAAAGAAATCTTATTCATGTGAACAGGAAGGAACGATCAGCTGTTGTAATCATACCATTGGAACTTTTCTCATCAGTTTTGAATCCAGAAGAATAATGGGAACAAAAATCAGTGATTCTGATATATCCTGTATGAAGACAATTATGAAATAGTTCTACTTACTGGGAGTACTATATTTAATTTTGTTCTAGCTTATTCAATTATGATAACAATGGGTTCTCTTTTAAGTACTTTGCAGGTTAGCAGAGAAGAGGTAGAATTATGTTAGTCATTTGGCTGTGTGACCAAAAACCTGGAGCAGATTCAAGTACTTTCATGTCTTGGGAACAAAAAAGAGGCATGTTCTCGAAATGTATGCAACAGTCCTTCAGCACATTTTAATTAATTGTTTGTGGTCGTTATTTCAGTTTGGCTTTGCTCTTGTCACACGGTTTGGGCATACTCTTGTTACACACTCTAATAATCGTTTTTCTCTTCTAAAGCATTTCATTGTGCATTGACTTCTATTTCCAGTAGTTTTTTTTTCTCACAGGTGCTGGTTAATCACTCATTTATGGTACCTGCAGCTTCCTCCTCACTAATAAATTAATAATTATTCTAACCTTGACTTTTGTTTTGGTTGTGATTTCTAGTTGCTTTGTTTCACTGCATTTTCTTTGATTAGTTTTTCTGTAAAGGAAACAAACCAATCAATTCTAGCAGCTGTGTGAGCATGAAATGCATGGCTTGATTATCAAAAGTGCGAGCTGTTATGGAAAGGCGGGCATTCAGGAAGCCTGAAATGGCTTTCAGGGTAATCAGGAAGGCAAGGAAAAGGATCAGTAAGAAGAGCACATTCAGGTGCTTGTCCACAAGACTCAAGTATCTGCTCTTGAAGGGTGAAAACTGCACCATCGAACTTCAGATGTGTGCCTTACTTGGCAAAGCTCGTTGTGTAGAGTTCCCACTTGGTTTACTAAAAAACAAACAAAAACAAAACAAAAAACCCCAACCAACCAAACAAACAAAAAAACAAGAAACCCCTAGAAAATAAAATAGTATATATCAGTTACAGAGAAAGAGGAAATCCAGGACTGGGGAGTGAAATAGGCAGCTAAACTCTTTAAGGTTATGGATACACCTTGAGTGGGACTCAGCATGCATATTAAGACACTTTAATTTATGTGTTTTAATATGCAAACTGAATGTAAATCTCAGTATCTATCAACTGTACGAGGAGCCTTGGGAGACTAGCCAGCTAATTTAGCCAATAAATTGGATGTCCGACATCCAGTCATTCAATTGTTCCCCAAGGAGGCCGTTTTCCCCTAAACACAGAGCCCAGTGCAGTTCCCTTTACTGCAACACGTATTGCAAACGCCGGTTGGATGCAGCGGGAGCGGAGGCTGCAGACTGACGGCAGCAGAGTTACCTCTGGAGAAGAGCAAGAGCTGATCCTGGTGCTGAGTGCGGAACCCGCCCGCTGCCGGCTGGGTGTTTGCTCTTTGGGGTATTTTGGTAAAAGATGTGTTTAACTTAAGAATTATCAAAATCTTTAAAGCGTGCTTTGTTAGTGATCTTTTCAGAAACCAAGCTGGTGGCAGCTATAAATATATTATTAGCTGGGAGGCGAGTCTCTTTGGATATTTCTGCCTGATTCAAGGCTCAAAACTACCCCTGTTAAAAGCAGAAGTGCCTCTAAACTACATGTTTACAGTACGGTGCAAGAAGCAAGTACTTACTTTTATTCGCCTGTAAATCATTTATAAGACACTATGTGTTCATCAACCTGTCAAAATCATAAGTCTTCATGGCATCCAGGAGGAAAATTCAGAAATGAAAAGGGGAAGAAAGAACATTTATTTTAACTGAGATCAATCTGAAGTCTGGATGGCACGTTTTCTAAATTCTATTCCTTTCCAACTCTCTTGCAGAAATAATGCATATATTTGAAAAAATAAACAAACCCAAAAGCTGGCTTAGAATTGGACTCTTAACATTCAGTGTCCCTGTAGATATGAAATGAGGAAAAAACAGATCATACATCAATAGGAGAGAAGGTATATTATACTACTGCTGAAGCACCTGAAATTAAAAGAAATCTTAAAATATCTAGCAAAGATAGGTTGATTGAATCAAATTTTTTCCTCTCTTGTTTTGGTGGGGGTTTTTTGTTTTATTTTTGGGGGTTTTTTTTGCTGTGCAGGAGCCTACATGTCCAATTTAAGCAAACACTCTGCTTTCAGCCAGCTAACGTGAGATTAGTTTCAACTTTAGGCTTAGGCATGGTATTGCTAAAGTAATCCTGCACAACAGAATACCCTATTTCTGTGGCGGAATTCATATTAGAAAATGAAATCTCAGGCTGGGAAGCATAACAACAGCACAGGCCAAGTTCATTTTTTTTCTAGTATAGCAGGCAAAGTTCTCCTCTCTAGAATGAAATACTTCAACACATTAAGCTATATGACCCTCAAAACAAAACATATGAGAAGAGTTCTTCTTTGCTTCATTGCTTTTACAAAAGGCTGGAAAACTGCATGAAATTGAGAGATCTTTCCCTTTTTCCTTTCCTGTTCCTTCTATTTCACAGGCGGAGTTTGGGGAAGGAATTGCACATTTTCTTTTCCTCGCTTTTGCCAGGAGCAAATTACCATGCACATTTTGAGTCAGCAGAGCTGGCTAGCAGCTCATGGGCAAAGCCAAGGATCTCCCTTTCCCCATCCCCATCCTGCCTTGCCCAGAAGCTAAAAAAATAAAATGAATATTGGAAATGTGCCTTCTGCTGCTTTGCTTGTCCAGTGATGGAAGAAGCTATGAAATTCAGCAGGTACTGCAGGGCTGTCTCCACTTTCTACAGCTCTTCAGCATCCTAGAGAGCAGAGCAAAACCTGATCCATCATAATTTCCAACAAAAGAAAGGGCATAGCTTAAGTGTCCAATGAAATAGAAATATAAATAACTTTGTGGAAAAAAATAGGGCTTAGATATAGAGTAAGGACTCAGGGCATTGACATTTAAAGTGTTATGCACGTAAGTTACTTTGCGCTTCTACTTTTCAAGGTAAGTAAGACTGAATTCTCTCATTTTTGTCATGGTGAGAGTACATACAGATATTTTTCTATTATTTAACAGACAGAGTAGTTAATAACTTGTTATAGTAACTTGCTTGACTATCTGAAGATGATTTAACTTACTGTTCTTCAGTTTTATTTTGCTGAGGAAAAATCAATATGCACAATCTGTCAGGAATCCAAATTATTACACTTATTCAGTTGCATGTATTATTGAGTAGGCAGTTTCCTGTAATGAAGTTCTTGGCTTAAGTTCGCAAGATATATTAAGAAGTAGTAGATGTAGCTCAGAATAAGCTGAAACAAGAAATGAAATTGCACAGTTGGGCAATTTTAGTCATTGGCCACCTATGTGAGAATATCAGTGCTTGGTGAAGTCTCATCGGAAAAAACATTTTACGGTAAAGAACAGGCTAAGAAGACTCTCTTGAAACTTTGATCTAACAAAGGTTGTTAGTCTTGATCCATGACCAGAGCTTTCCAAGTGATCCTACAATATACGCAGATACCGAAAGGAGTGATTCTAAATGTACAAAATGTGATATGTCAGAATGTTCCCCCAGAAGCCAATGCACTAGCGAAAAGGCGGGTACAGAAAAGAGTGCACAGAAAAGCGTGCCTTTGAAGTTATTAATGGAAAGCCATTGGAGTTGGTTCTAAACCCTTTTTGTTCCCATCACATTTACTGTTCTCCCATTAGTGGTCTAAGTACAGGCAACCATTCCCATTAACAAAGCAAGCAATAACTGGCAAATGTGCTTACGGGGTGGGATTCAACTGACCAATTGCCGACATCTACATTTGAATAGACCTCAAAAATTTTGTAGCAATAGATAGAAATGGGCAGTCCTAGAGAACAATGTCTCTCATCTGAAAGCAGGCATTTGAAATAGTTCTGATGAGTCATTCCTTCAAAAAGCCAACTTTTGTCCATTGACTGTGAAGGCAGCTTTGGTACAATAGATGAGATAAAAATACCTTTGGCACAGAAATCTTAGGTTCCATGAGAAAAAAACTCCATGCTGTCACTCTGCAAGAAAAAACCCTGATATTGCTCTCATCTTCCTATCAAGGTACAGAAGAATAACGAAGGAAGTTCAAACAATGGCACCTTCATAGCAGGCTCACAAAAGTCCCATTATATCCTAAAGAAAAAGATCCAACCAGTTTGATTCCTGGGCTATGCCACTGCCAAGCCTGTTAAATCTACCTTTAATGAGAGACTGAGAGACAGCTTGAATAGAAACAACCCAGAAAGGGAAGGGCGCTGCATGATGCTTGATGACTGTCATTGTTGCCTTGTGCAAATGACAGACCATATGTGACCACAGTCTCCACGTCTAAGTAAAAGGGGGAATCTGGTCATGCTTCTCTGCAGCAGCTCCCAGCTCACACATCTCTTGGAAAAGCTTTGTGCATTCCACAAGTTCATAGCCCTGCCAGCTGATGAAAACCCAGTGTCACACACCGTGTCTCTGCTCTAGTGTCTCTGTTCCCTTTTGGGCTTCTTCCCAACACCGAGCCAGAAGAAGGAACAAGGATCCTGATTGTCATTACCAGCAACAAGGAATATGTTATTACATACGGGGAGATATTGTGGGGTAGAATGGGAGTCAGTGGGTATATTACAGATCTCATCATACCAAGGCGATAAAACATATCCTTAACACAGCCAAGAATCTTACTTTCAGTCTGTATTGGTGGATCCTATCACATTCACTGGCCATACTTTATGAATTCATTAGCAACAGAAGCCCAAACTTGAGGAATTATAGAAAGGATAAACAATTGTATTTTGTCTTTATGAACCACTATCTTTTACACCCTTCTAGGCTTTTATAAGCTGAAACAGGATCATAATTTATTGCTGGATTGTCCTTTCCTTGCCATTGGCTAATTCAGCTGTGGATGTGTGTGTACAGTAATCCTGTAGTTTCTCTGTTAAAAACAACCAAACGTCTCTGTTAGTCAGTGCTTCAAATGCTTAACACTAGTATTTTTCTTTTCTCTGTCTCTACAACCAATGCCAAAAGATAAGCATGTTTTCATAGGTTGATTAACATCATTCAGCAAACAAATCTTCCTTTATTTTTTTAGAAGACTCTTTCAGGAAACATGACTGGTTCTTTACCTATCTCTTTCCATCAAGATTCATAGAATCATAGAATGGTTTGAGTTGGAAGGGAAGGGACCCTTAAAGGTCATCTACTCCAAACCCCCTGCAGTGAGCAATGACATCTACTCAACCAGGTTGCTCAAAGCCTCATCCAACCTGACCTTGAATGTTTCCAGGGATGGGCGCATCTACAACCCTCTGGGCAACCTGTTCCAGTGTTTCACCGCCCAGATTCAGTGAGTCCTTTAGGTTCAGGCTAAGAAACCTAAGTATATATGTCTGTATGCAAACTGAGGTGGGCTTCAGCTGCTTCAGTGCATGTCACTAGGGCCACCTGAGCTATTACCTGATCTCCTGTTTCTATTCCAGTATTGTTACCGCAATAAGTCCGTGCCACACTCTCCAGCCCTGTGTGGGTGTCTCAGATACCCAAGGCATCTCAAAAGGCACTAGATATCTGTCTCTATAAAATAAACCCCTTTCCCTAGTGTCCCAGCTTCCACTATAGTTCATGAAGTCAATACATTTACTGAAGCTCTGAAAGTAATTCCAGTGATAAAATGAAGATGTCTGTGGGTAATGGTCTGCACTCAGAAGTCTTCTGTTTTTCATCATTGATCATTGAGGGAGTCTGGGTAACTAACTTAGACTGAACATGGAATTTTTAGGTAGCTACATCAGGTATTTCCACCGTAAGGATTTAATTTATTTTCACAAAGACAGGTCTTTAGTGCAATTTGAGTTGCTTGAAGGGATCAAGTTGCCAGTCCAGATAGACACAGACCTTCTGTAGGCCCCACGTCTGAATGTCTTGATACTCTAAGGTATCCAGGGACACTTGCAGTTTATGTCTACCTGAATCTGGTCTTAAAAATCTCCAAATTCCCTAATTCTCTTGCTTCAGGAACTTATTGGATACTAGAATGAAATTTACATGTAAAGTCTAGGATTCATTTAGGATTTTCCCGAAATGTAGTTGCTACCAGTGCCGAGAAATTCAAAGTCAGTCAGTGCTGTCTTAACCCATGTTCCATCACTAGAAGTGAAGATCCTAAAAACCAGTCAGCTGTGCCATTGATTCCAGCAAGAATCAAATTCACTCACTTACTGCTGTGTTTTCCTCAGTGAGACTAACAATCTAAAGAAGCAATAAAGACTCACCTTTGTCAGAAAATACAGCAGACAGCCACAGAAGATGCCACGGGAATAGGAACAAAAGAGCATTTTCACAGAATTACCTTTTAAAAAAATATCCAGTTGTCTGGTACCTGACTCACTCATCTTTACAGAAATAGNACAATGACCATCTAATCTGTTTTTACAGAAATAGAACATGTTTTTAGGACCTTCGTAACACACAGTTTGCATGCAAGGAAACACTTTAATTCGGCACTGAAATGTATCCGCTTCTGCAGAAGACTGCAGCAGCAAGAACACAGTTTAAAAGGAACTGCAAAGATTTGATGAAAATTATACTAAAATCGTAGATGGTCACTGAGTTCTAATTCAGATGACATGTTAATAGTCTTTTGGGGATTTTTTCTGCCATAGTACTGTAGACATAAAAAAGCTAAATGATCGTAAATTGTCACAGCTTCCAGCTGTCCGTGACTCTGAAGATACTGACAGACAACAGCAGCACAGGAAAGACCATCACTCATTTCACTGCATAAGTTTTACTACTATTCATCGTTCATTTTTTAACTGCAGTGACCTGGTATGTCATACTTGCAATTACACGTAATGCTCACAGTTACAGCTTGGGGCAACATGAATTGAAAATAAACCCCCTGATTACAGGTACAGTACATTGCAAATGCATCTACTACACTTTGCATTTGAAAATGCTCATTTTTTAAAAAAAAAAAAAAAAACAAAAAAACCCAATAACCAAAAATCAAAAGCAAGTAAATAATTATATGGGGCAGACCCTCACTTCCTAATAGCCTCTGCATATACTGCGAAGAAGCTGCCCCTGTTTACTCCAGACCAGTTTGCCATTGCACGTTATATATGTCGTGTAGTGTAGTGGAAGGTAAGACTGGGCTTCTTGATGCTATTTAACTCTGGATAAAAAAAGAGAGGTGGTGCAGCTTAAAGAACTAGTTGTCACCATAGAAACAAGAAACTCGCAAGTGGAACTGTGTAAATAATTGATATTTTGTTTCAATGATTAAACAAAAAAAGAAGAAGAAAAAAAACTTCTGTTCAATTAAGTGAGATTTTTTTCTTCGTTTTGGCTGACATGAAATACAGAGTTGGACAGGCAGATAGGAAATTTTATTTTTAGCTTTTTATTTTTAATTTTAACATTCTTTCTTTTTTAACCCTAATTAAATTGAAGTAGCACTACTTCTGAAACAATGTTCTGCCATGAAATGTCAATCCATTTTATTTTCCAAATTTGTTAATGGCCATTATTTTTTGGCCTAATTTCTTTAAAAATATAACCTGGACTTGCAATTTGCTGTGACTAAGCTGTTTGCAGAAGAATACTTTTATTCAGTCCTGCTCCTAGAAACTAATCTTATCTGAGCCAGTATCTTACTCAGTTGCCTGGACAAATTCCATTCCACCTTTTATTTTCTTTTAACTTAAGTTCCTTGATTATTAAAGAAGGACTTCCTGTCAATTCTGGAGATTACAAACGTAATAGCTTTGAAAGAACCAGGTAGGTATTATTGCAATGTATATGCTAGGGAATGGGAATAGTAGCTCACGCACATGTTTTGCAGTTAATGGTGGTTTTAGAGCTGTAGCTGTTAAATTCCAGTACTTTTCCTTCTCTGCGTTTCCCATTTGAATGGAAGTACAGCAAATGCTGAGAAGATGACTAAACTTAGCTTTATTAGCAGGGTTTGTGAAGGAGGCAATCCTCATTTAAACCACCAAAACACTGCTGAATGTGTCGGCAGAATGCATTTGTGCTGCCCAAGGAGATAATAGAAATTTCTGCTCCATTACAGCAATTTTTGCATCTTTTCTCTGACTCATCTTACCTGACTGTTCCCAGGCTGATGATCACCTCACCTAAGTTTTAAGAATCTTAGAGCGTCCATATAGCTTAACTTGCTCCCCAGCTTCCCTCTTGAGTCAGTAGAGAGAAGATGGCCATTCCTGAGAACAATTTATGCCACAAACGTCAGGAACACATAGCGGTTTGAAAGGAATAGCTCTAAGGAAGGATGTGCAACTCTTCAGTGGCTATTTAGACTTATTTCAGACTAGACAACTGGGGTGTTAGTTACTAAAATCAAGAGAGACAAATCACAAACCTGGAAGCTAAACAGTGAATAAGAACTAGTAGGATCTAGGGTTAAGCCTCTTAGGACAGGGACTGAAGTATCCATATGTATCATACATGCTATAGAAAAACCAGGGTAGAATACTGCTCTGGTGCTGCATGATGCACCTATGCCCTACACGTTCACCAGTTTGCTGTGGCTTAACACTATACTGTGGGTGGCACATGGCGCTGAAGAGAAAGGGATAGTACAAGAAAAGGTTTTCTTGATACCGAGACAGATAGGATGGCTAAAGATACTGTGATCCCTAATGAAGAATGGTACAGAGATCCCCAGTCTAATGGCAACCCAGCTAGCACTGGAAGCAAAAGCTGTAGGACTGCACAAGCACGGCACTGCCCTGCAGCAAATAATTTCTGCTCCCGGTACCATGATCTCAGCAGAGAGTTACTATGCCAAATGAATATCCCTGCTCAGCTGGCATTAGTATGTGCATCTTCATGTTATGTCTAGGGTACAACATGGATGGGTTTTTAATCCCCAGGAATCTTTCACCAGTAAAGTTATTGTTATTATACTATTTGTCTTCCCAGGCAGACCATATATACAAGTATAGCTTGGCTGTATGTTATAGAGGGTTGAGAAAGAAATTTGCTAGAGGCTTTTCCTAGAAGTAGGAGCATACCAGTGGTTCACCCGTTGGAGTTTTGTCCCATCTCCTCCCGTGACTGGCAAGAAACTTTTCTGTAGATCATTCCAAAGCAGTTTGTCTGTGACACAGCACTCTTTCTTTCCCCTGCCACAGCTGATCCTGAACTTTTCCAATGACAATGCCCTTCTGGGCTTTCAGCTTCACTAATGTGACTGAATTCACAGTAGGCTCCCAACATCCCTTTTAGCTGCTGTTGTTCCATTGGGGAAGAAGATTCCTTCTAGAGCCTGCAGCTTGGTTTATGGCTGGATTGCGAATGTTTTGTTCATTCCAGTACTGTTACATTATTATCAATAGAATTCATACCATCTAACTTCAGACTTCCATACTGACTGCTTTAATAGGCAATGGAAAGAAATGGGCACTTGTCGTATACTCTTCTCAATGTAAGATGGATGTGTGAAATAGGACAAGTCCTGTAAGTACTTGTAAGTGTAAGTGACTTCTAAGTACTTATTTTGATTTATTGACTGTAAAACCAGTCTAAATAACTAGCATTAATAAAGGCCTCTATACTTTATACAACCATATTTAGGTGACAGGAATCCATCCATTATACCTGATGAACAGACTCCTAAAAAGCCTGTTGATAAACTCAGAGGCATTCAGCAAACAGCTAAAGAATGAGTCAATGCTTGGAAACCAGAGATTAGTGAAGTTCTTTCTCTTGCATTGGCCTGAGAAAAACTTGATCACAGCTCGGGTACGAAGTATTACACAGGTGTCTTGTTCAGACAGAGACTTCTACAGTACAGCTGTCCGAAAAGAGCATGGGTCCTATCCCTGGTATCACACATTCCCTATCTTCTACCTTGAAATTCTTGCTTGTTTCTACCATCTCTAACTTGAGGTTAGTAGAAGACACTGTATGCAGTGTCACATGGATAAATCTATCAGCACAAAAAAGCGTCTTCGACATAAGACAGATGTATTCGGGCAGATCAAGGCTATCTAAGTCAAATAGGAGCCCATTGCAAAACATTTAGGTGTAGAGACATTCTTAGCTATACCCTCCCAACACCAGGAATTCAATAGCTTTTAAAAGCTGACTGTGAGAAGAACAGTCCTAGTCCTATTGTTCTTGTGCACAGTTGCATCAATAAGGGAGACCCATGCACACATACACAGGCACACAACGAAGTAACGTGTTCCCAGTGGTGCCAAAGGAAATAAGAGCAGAAAATTAAAAGGCTCTGAAAGAACAGGAGGCTGATGAGACACCCAATAGAAATCTAAAACTAAAAACCCTTCTCCATTAGCATATGGAAACATTTTTCAAAGTCTCCTGAGATTTTCTCTCTCCTTGCATTACCACCATTACCTTCTAATTACCACCTCTTACCCCCTTGGCACGCTTACCAGTGTCTTTCCTGTTGATTTATAGGGTAGCTTGCTGATAGGATTCTTCTTAACAAAGATCATTGTAGGCATTGCATTCCTGCAAATGTTTGTTTCATTTGAATTTCTTTACTTGCCTGGCAATGCTACTGCCTTTCAACATTTTTCAGAGGATGGACAGGAAGAATGGGACCAGGTAACTAGGACTACAAATTAAGGATTAATTTGACAGTCATATGATCACCAGTGAGTGCTTATCACTTCTATTTCTATTCAAATTCTTGCACTGTGTTCACTATTATCATACCTTGGCTTATTTCAGATTAGTCTATTTTAGGCACTAGAGACATTAAATCAGAGGTCCAGATCTGCAGATTACTCAAGGAACTCCCCCGCCATTTGAGAGAGCGCCACATTCAGCAGGCAAGTCTGGAATATCAAGTTCCAACAGTGGAAAGCAAAACAGGTAAAAGTCTGAGAAAAGTGTATCATGCCAATCTCCAGCTGGAGAAATGTTCTACACTTGATTAGCTGGGCTCTTTCTAGTGTGGGATTTCTCCGAGCGGCATATTTCCTGGCTGTGGTCTTGTCCTCCTGTGGACAATATCAGAGGCAACCGGTCAGTATTGGTTGCAAAACTTGCCCACACAAGTATAAGCAGATCTGCTACAGTGAAATACATGGATGGTATGAAGAAGACACTTAACTATCAAAACATCCCATGATAAAAATCATGGTCCAGATATTTTCAGGTAATCCAGGCCTCTAGCATGACCTAGTGAGTATAACAGAGCCAGATGCTAAAGGTAGGATTTTTCTGATAAAATCTAGACATCTACAGTGTAAATATATATAGCAGAGATGGTCACCCTTACTTCCATATATGTCTGTAGAGAAAAAAAGGCATCATCTAAACCAGTTTGAGGATGAAATGAATTATGTCTCAGGCGCTACTTCTCAGATATCCAGAGCTACAAAATGAGCAAGGTGACTTGCTCATTTGTAATGTAGATGCATTTACAGGCATCCACATTTGGCTAGAGCAAGGTGACTTGCTCATTTGCAATGTAGATGCATTTACAGGCATCCACATTTGGCTAGATGAATCCCATGCTAAGTGTACATGACCCAGGAAACTGTCATTCAGCATCTGAGTAACTCCTGTGTCATTCTTTCCTAGTTCCAGGGTTGGGAACAGGTGACAACAGAGTCTGGATGGGAAAAAATAAAAATGAAAAAGGGTGCATATGGATCAGCAGTGAGCTTTATCAATTCTTATCAGGCAGAAAGTCCCTTGAGCACTGCTGACAGCTAGAAGAGCGTCCAACAGGACCTGAGGCTAGAACACTAGAACAGGGACAAAAACTCAAACAAGGGATATTGGAAACACTGATGTAAGAAATAGCCTGGCTCCACTGCCTGGAGAAGTTGAGTATGAAGCAATCTTTCCCCTCCTTTTTTTCTTTTTTGCATTTGGCTTTCATTATTTCACTTTATCACCTTAATTCTGTCTCCAGAGCAAAGGAGTCAGATTCCGGGTCCTGCTGAGATTTCATTTTCTTCAAATTTTCTTTTTCATTCAGGCTGGAGGTGATGGTGGAACAGGGATAGACACACAGGGTCAGCACAT
>VZTL01035801.1:0-26406 GCA_013400535.1 Scopus umbretta | reverse complement strand
AGCTGAATACATTTGTGGCCACAGTAAATCTAACAATAGGGCACTAATTCCAGATGAAAAACTTTTCAGCTGTAGGATATAAAGCACTGAGACGGGATAATCTCACTCCACCATTTTAAGTGAGGTAAACATTTTTGGATGTATTAATTTCATACTGCTGGGGTTTCTGCTAAATTACATACTGTCTGCCTGCTTCATTCAAATTTTTGCTTTAAACTAGCACCTGATCTCTCTCAGCCTACTACAACATCCACAAAAAATAAAATTTGCATAAGCTCTGTAAAATGTACACAGGCTCATTCAACACAAAAACAGTCATGCATGTGTGCTCACCTAGATGGGACCTGTACCACTCTGTGCTCAAGTGGGGAGTGGGTCTGATGCAATGAGTGCAGAACATCGGTCTGACATTTATTGTGGGAAGTAAATGTGAGGAATTTTTTCCCCTTGGCCTGAAACTAGCCTCATGAACTCTCTCCCCAGTCTAAGCTCTGTGTGATATTAATTACATATTAATAGTCTGTTCCCATTGTTATGGGAAGTGGGTTCCTTTGTATCTGCTGGGTAACTCCGGATTTCCCAATTCACCTGTGATAACATAGTTGTAGCCAACCCAGGTCTATGAAGTCTGCTGCTGTTATTCCCCTTGCTGTTGCATTCAGCCTCTAAAAGCATGTGTGTATCAAGTGCAGATTATCTGTATAGGAAGAGTAAGACAAAACTGGGAGGATTTTAAAGCTTTGGTCTGGTAGTTAAACCAAGGGAATAATTTTGTTTTCCTCTGAAATAATTTTTTCTTCACTTTATGTTGGAGGGAAAAGATTTCCCTCTTTGCTTTACTTATGCTTCTTTGGATAGAACAAGACACAGTAAAAGAGAAGAACAGTATAACCAAACACAGTACTAGATCAAGGTGAATAGCAATATGCAAATTAAGATTTCTACAGCAAACATTTACTTCTTCTGTAACTTTTATTTTTAAATGTTCTCAACTGAGGATTTATACTTTTCTCACACATGCAAGACCTGACAAAATTGTATCCAGATAAGTGAATACTGTTGGTTTAGGCTTCATGTTTTAGGCTGGGTTATTATGTTGTAAACGTTCCCTTTTGCCTTCACATCATATTTCCAGCACATAGTTCTGCTATTCCTTACCGCAAAAATCGAGACCTTGGCTCTGACTGCTTCAGGTCTTCCAGACAGGTGCTATTTCCCCAGTAGCTTAATTACACTCTTCCCTGGTGTGTGTACACAGCAGGCACTCTGCATTTTTAATTTAACCCTTCAATAGTAAATTACATGACACACACAGACACTTTGCATAAGATTTTAAAACAGATTATTCTGTTCCTATATAGCATGAAGAATTCAGGTCGGGATACAGCAATAAACTCCATATGCATTTCATGCCTCAATTTTTGTATTACTCCCAAAAGATCTTTTGATTCAGGTAAGTTCTGAATCCCTTTTCCGGCATAGCTTTCTGTTGGGACCATCGAGTCTCTGTCTTTATCTTTCTGTTCTAAGTAGACTTGCTCTGCACCTAGTTGCTGCCTGATTTAAGAAGTCTTTCCCTACAACAAGGATATATTCCTTTCATCCTCTCACTTGTCATGTGCTTCCACTCTTGCTGTGTGAGTTTCACACCCAATACTTTTGTTTCCTGCAAGAGGTTTTGTATTCTATAATTCCCGCTCTCTCAGCAAAATTGGATGGATTACTTTCCTCATTTCAACCAGTTATAGTTACACAGGGTTTGCATTTCAGTAGGAGACCATTGATGTTCAAGAAGTCGTTTTTTCTCAAGCCTGGTCAGTCAATATATGATACAGCACAGGTAGCATATGTAGATCCTACTTAGTCTGATACATTTGATGATAGAATTCATAGACAGATTCCCCAATGTATCACAAATTTGTTTTACAAAGCAAAGACTTACTCAGGAGGCAGTGCTTGTGGGTTCTAATACATTTAATATCACCTCAGTAATGAAGCTAAACATCACTTTGAATTAACAGTTTGAAGATGGTTAGAAAGAGAGAAAAGGGCTTATGTAGGTTGCCTGAAGTCACCAAGGCAGAGTGCAGAAACACCAGGGTAGAGTCAGCTTCTGAGCCCCGTTCTTCTGTTT
This sequence comes from Scopus umbretta, assembly GCA_013400535.1. Classification (NCBI taxonomy): domain Eukaryota; kingdom Metazoa; phylum Chordata; class Aves; order Pelecaniformes; family Scopidae; genus Scopus; species Scopus umbretta. The sequence continues at coordinate 24,272 of VZTL01035801.1, read as the reverse complement.
TAGCTACCAAGGCTTACTTGCCTGCTTGCTACTCCAGTAGCAGTTTAGCAAATTTAGGTCAGACTGCTGTTTCAGCAAAACATAGCTACCCATTAGTGGAATTAATATATAGTTCCAGCTCGCATTTTAACAAGATTTCTGTTAGGAACACACAGCTGGGTGAACACAGTAAAGCTACTAGAGCAGTGCATGAGGCTGGGTGATTTTTTTTTAATGATACTTTACATATAGCTTTTTAGTTTCAAGAAAGGCATATTAAAAAAATGACACAGGTCTTATGCAAGAGCAGGTTATATGCAGAAAGTATTTGCTTGTATTACTGTATAAATAAAAGACTGAAAATCTCTAATGATGAGTAATAAGCTTTTCAAAAAGTGACAAGGAGAAAATTGTGCCAAAGTAAATACACAAAAACGTGCCCCTTAAAAATGACTCTGTCATTACAATTTACCTGTTCACTTGATATGCAGGACCTGAAGGGCACTTGCTATAGGAAGTTAAATAGGTTTTAAAGTATCTTCTTTGTTGTTTTACCAGAGGCTGTTCACAAAAATAAGGTGGTTTTGCTTAGAATTTTATTTCAGGTCCTTCTAAAATAGGGAAGGGAATGCAAGACCACTGTTTAAATCTTTGATGGTGGTTTAAAACTTTCACTCTAGCTGGTGATAACTTGCTTTTCAGCCCAGCTCGTTCTGTGGCAAGTGTAACAGCCATTTTTCCAGACACAATGAATTGCTTTCTAATATACTTATATTTACATCTGGGGTGATCCAGCACTCCAGCGCTAATGCAAAACCTGCAGTCGTGCTTAGCATCAAGTGTTTCTTCTCAACAATTTCTTCACAAAATTATTGATATAATTGCTATCAGAGTTCAAACTCCCCTTGCTTTATTAACTTATAAATCACATCTGCAGCATCTTTATCATCCACATAGGGAGACGGCTTGTGGCCAGGCAGCATGTTCAAGTTCTGATAGGGTCTATCCTCTCCTCCCTGCCTGGGTTCCCCGGAGCTTGGGTGGGAACTGGTATATGTGTAGTGCTGGTAGTCAGGGGACAAGGACCCTCATGAGAAACACAGTGCCACGACCTTGACAGTACAGCGTCTTTACAGATACTTTTGGCTTTAACTGCATGGTAACTTGGATGGTTGGGGACAGAGAATTGTCCAGTTCTACTTAAGGCATAGTTAATTAAAATACTGGCATTTTTTTGTGTATATTGTTGACTATGAGCAATGCACATGGATTTCTCCCTGGCAAGCAAGTTCTTCCTCTTTTGACCATCTTGTTGCTGTTATCATTATTACCATCATCATCAGGATTCTGCTTTTGAAATGATGCCACATGGGTTAACAGATATCTGTGTAACAGTGCATTCTGTAACTGAAAAATGCAATGGAGTCCAATTCTCTGAGGTTGACAGTATTTTACATGTCAGTGCAGAGCAAGCTAAACTATTCCAAATATTGTTACCATGCTGTTATTGCTGACATAACTGCAACCATTATTAAGGGCCAGTATGAAGCATGGTCATATACATTGCCTCTGAATTGAAAATCAGCACTGTCTCTCAGAAAAATTTGCTTGACATAAATTTAAATGAGATTTCCACAGAAGCTTCACCTGTGCATTTTTAAACATCAAGAGACATTAAAAATCTCAGTGCATGGAGCCTCACCGCACCCTAATTAGATAACTTCTCCAAGATAAGTGGCAGAAAATACCTACACCTGCAAATGGCGATATTCCTGTTGTACAGAAGGAAAAATCTGCATGCAAACAGTGACTGAGTCAAATATAGTGACACAGGAAATCTGCAGCAGAGGTACTAACACAACTCAGTTCTCCTGCATTCAGTCCTGCATTTTATCTCTCCAAACATTTCCTCATTTCTGTACAGCCAACATTCTGGAAATCCCTGTGATTGTTTTTGAACTGTTTTGATCACGTGAAATACCATGGCAGTTGCTGGGAATAGCTCCATAATAGGTTTCTTTTAGTATTTTCTGCCAAGTAGAGGAGAACAGACATCCTGGAGGAGACTAACTTTACTTTGGGCAAGGAGAGTCAAAATGCTTGGCCTTGATTAATTTGGTGCTTGCCGCTCATTTCCCAGTCCCGTTATTAGTGCAGCTCTTTGTCAATTTGCTGCAAATCTGTAGTCACACAGTAAGAACAGCGGTGGTATCGGGCCAGGGCATTAATTGTAGTTGGGATATACAGTTAGTACAACCCTCAGTAGCTAAAAGAGTATGTGGTGATAACTTAACCATAGAAGATGACTTATGCACTGGTTTGATGCTGCGATTGGTAATGAGAATATTCAGAACACGCATGAAATGCTTGCAACAAACATGTAATTAGATGACCTTTATCTCATTAATATATGCTCCCATGATGCACATCCATAAAACAAGCCACAGCATTTTAGGAGACATATCCTGATGGGAAAAGCTATAGGTAGTTATTTATTTTAAAATAAATAAATAAGTTCTCCTGCATATTAGTGTGGCTTATTTAGCTCAGCACTTCAGCTGGTTGTTTGCCATGTCATGCTGATCTAGGACTGTTCTTTTATCAATTCTAAAGCTTTTGACATCCTGCATTCAAGATCACTTTGTATTAGTAGGGATTCTGGACCCTAAACTTTTGATTGCTTGTGACACCTTCGTTCATTTGGTCCACAAGCATGTACCAATGGGTCATTTTATTTAATTTAAAAATTTCAGTTCTCTATCATCTTTAGATTTATTTTTCATCCCCATCCCTATGCTAGAAATATACACATAAGCACACATGTAGCCAGTAGGACTTACAGACACACATCCACAATAACACGACTCGATATCACTAACTGTAACAGGAGCAGAACAGTAACGCTTAGGTCCCTAAGTGGATGTGGCATTGTTTAAGCCTCAGGCATACAAATTAAAGCACCTACTAGCTGGCGTAATTTGCTTGGTCAAATATCAAGACAATTCTTCCACTAGCTCCATCCTAAGAAAAAACCCCAAACTTTAAAACCAGCCTCTGCTTTCTTCTATTCCACATATCCTAGAACAGACTCAAAGACTGCAGAATACTTGCTGGTATTGGAAATAAACTGACACTGGAAAATAAAGCGTAACACTAGCAAGTCACAGAGGCCATGACAAACTTCAGGCATGAGGACTTCTTCACTACTCAGAAAAGACCATCCTTGGGGAAAAAAAGAAAAAAAATTGCCCAAGTAAACTTGGTCAGAAGTTACTGATGTAAAAAAAATGCTGTAGGCCCTTTCAAAAGCAGCTTTCTTATTGCAGTACAATTAGATAACTAACACAGCAGTTGAAATTCAATGAGATTTGGTACTTAACTGCCTTAACTTGGCTTTTCCTCAAGCATCTGCTATTCTCACTATCTAGGAATTACAGCCTTTCTAATCACAAACCTAATTTACCACAGCATCATTATTCAGGTTTCCCCTTATTCAGTTAATTTTTTGAACTGCTAAACATGCGCCTATCACTGGCCAGAATCATCCACTGGTGTAACACAAGCATTTACTTATATGTTGGTTTATACGTTTGCTACTTGGCTACATTGCTTATTCTCTCAGCTACACACAGAAGTGGTGCCTCTGGCAAGTATCCCCTGGAAGAAGTGGATCAGTTAAAATGTAGGGATCTTGTCTTCATTAACTATTACTTCTAATCCCTGTCAATGTTATTGGTGTTTAACTTCCCAGACAAGAGCAATGCAATGTTGTGCAACCGCACTTCTCATTCCAACTGATGCATACACTCATGTACAGGCAATGAGATCCAGTTCTACATGGTAGGTCCCTTCAATCATCTCTTTATAATGTCAGATAAACGATCTGTTGTCCATTATCAGGTAAAGGTTGGGAGGACACTCCAGCAAGAAACCAGTTTTATGATTGATTGTTTCTCAGAGAAGAAATGTAGTAAAATAAAGTTGGGCTGAATTCTAAGTTGCTTACTGAGTTTCTCTTCTGTATTTTTCCAGCTAAGTTGTGACCAAACTCAATAGGATTTTGCTTGGTAAACACCAAAGGCCAGACTTTAAAATGTGTTTGAAGAGCCAAAGTAGAATTCAGCTGGGCTACAGATGCATAGGGTATAAAATAATCCAGAAAAACTAAGGAAAAACTCCTGTAAGAACTCAGCAATTGTGCTGTTGTTGACATTGCCTTTTTTCATTAATTTCCTCCTTTGTGCACACTAGGGTCTTCTGATAGCTTTGTTCTCAGATGCGTTTCTTCCAATGTGACCACAGATGAACAGCTGAGGTACTTTGGAAAGCTTTCTTGTAGTTTTATTGCAATGTTTTCTTCATCAGAAGATGAGGATACTGTTTCAAGAGGCTGTTTCGTTGCGTTTAGAATTTTAAAGTTTATTCTAGTCCATATAATAAACACCACTATGATGCTAAAGCTGATAGCACAGACTGCTAAACAGAATTGGTAACTTTTAGAAAAATCCCTGCATTATGGCAAGGCTTGGAACCATAAATCCTGCATGATCTTCAGCTTCAGGATTGTTGTTATCCCTTACCCTCCTCATGTCATTCTGTTGTGCTGGTATAAGTACTGGGTCTTTTGCTAGGAAGAGGTGACAGCCTAGTGGACAAGGCAGAAACATGAGCAGAGAGAGATGAAGGAATTTTCTCAGGCTCACCCAGCAGATCAGGACCAGAGGCAGGAAGGAGTTGCACTCCCAGTCTCTGGCCACATTCATGAGCAACCTCAGAACCCCACCCCATTCCATCCCAACTCATCCCATCCACCAGCATACAGCTGGAAGGAGAAGGGGCTGGAAGGAGAAGAAAGTTTCACGAGGGACCTGAGTGACATGAGGTTGGATGTTTAGAAGTGGAAACCATTTCCAAGTTGCTATCTCTCAACATACAAAACCCCTGTACCTCCTCGTATGGCTTCTCAGCATCCTGAGAGAAGGTCTGTATTCCAGCTCTGCCAGTTTTCCTCAATACTGAAGCGATGTCACCTCTCAGCTGCTCTAATCTTTGGCATCTCCCTCACAGAAGTTAACGAAGTGCCCTGCTTTGGGACATGTATAAGTGTCCACTGGGAAATGATGATGAACTGAACAAATTCATTTCAAATACGTTAAATCAGATCAACATGAATTCAGATCAGCTTTCACCTCTGGTCTCCCCATAGACTATCATATACACCAAAATAAAACAGTGTCTGTAGCATCCTAAACCCACTTCATTGTGAGCTGGCTGCATAATTAACTGGAAAAAAGGCACATTGCTTTTGTCAACTTACAATAAGAATTTGACAGGCTGATTGCAGAATATTTTTTACCTTTTGTCAATATTTCTCAGTTACTCTCTCCCTCGTTATTTTACTTGATACAGTGGATCACTTTGGCATATTGTTTATATGAGCGATGTTATACAAAGGGGAACAGTGGTCTCTTGTTTCTGTGGTTTTTGTCAGCAATTTTTGAAACCAAGAAGAGTTATTTAAGTGCCTAAACATGAGTATGTCATAGAGCCTGGCTTCAGGTTCCTGGTCTTAAAATCTTAAACTAATTTTTTAAAATTAATTTCAGAGATTCCTGTCACACAGAGTTGAAAGCCAAGCAGAGCAGCTTTTCACTGAAAGAATGGCCTTTACTTTGTGAAGAGGATGTCTGGAAGCCCTGAGTCACAGAGGGAGCACCACCCTGCAATTAAATATTATGTTTCAAGTTTAGAAAAAACACCAGAAACAGTTGCAAAGTTGCTTTTTGTGAAAGTAGGGAACTTATGTTCAAAATACTAATTAATTGCTAATATATGTACAAGAAAAAAAAGGCTATTGATGGTGCACAATTAAGAGAATATTACCTTTCATGGAAGCAGAACATGGTAAAATAAATTTTCCCCATTTCAGCAACAAGCCATTTTCCCCTTGAATTTCAACATATGATTTTTCCTCTATTGTGTTATTGTTACTATTCCTCTCCTACATAAGCATAAGAGTCATAATCCAGAGCTCCCTATACTGTACAAAAATAGAGCATGATGATGGCCCAAGACACAAGTAATTTTGAAGCCATGTCATCAAGGCCAGGAAAGACTGAAATACATCTTTAAAATTTCACTGCACCACTTTGAAGTGTTAAGTGAACTGCTGCTATTTATCAACCTGTCCATTAGGATCATAAGTTGTTTACTTTCTAAAAGGTAAATTGTGATCTACAGGAGCAGAGACTGCCTTCTTTTTCTCTTCTTTTATATAAAGATTAGCACAATATACCCCCTACAGTCCCTTCCAAATTGGATGTTTGGAAGTTTTGCTAATATGAAAATATACTTTTAATATTAAAACACGCAATATATTGATAGTAACTGTTTTACTTTCTTTTTCAACTAAACAACAGTATTTAGTCCTGAAACAGTAAAAAACCCCAAGCAAACCAACCCAAAACAATTAACTTCTAGCTTTTTGTAAAATTCAAAAACATCTGAAACATATATTGGGATCTGAGTCATCTCTCTTTGTGACCATCTTGGGGTTCATTTTTTATATTTTTCTTATTTTTCAACCTTGACCAATGGTTTATAAACATATGGTTTACAAAACATTATGGATAGAAGATGCATTGGATAAATTAATCAGTATTTAATTTATTTCTATTCTTTTGGGCTTATCTTCATTAAAGTAATAGGTTTTTTTTTATGTGTGGTCAGGGAACTCTTTGAATGAAAGCCAATTTGATAAGTCAAGCTTCCCCAAACAGACCCCAGCTGAATTCACCTTTCTTCCGGAAACCAAAGTTTGCTCCTTGGCATGAGATCCAAGACTGAAATGCTGATAAAGATTCCCAGTGAAATCTTCCAAACATTCTTCATAATATCATGTGTGATATAGTGACAAGCTATATGTTTCCCTGGCACTGAGATTGAAAATGGAAATGTTAAGTATAAATCTTTGTGGAAGTTTCAGTAATTTTTAATAATTTGTTCTTTTGTGGCATTCATATGTGAATGATATATTTGTCCTAGAGCAATGCGAATTCATTTCCCCACATCTATAATATCTGCAGTAAGCTAAATTAAAAATACATTTGTACTTGTACAGTTAAATGATCATATTTAATGAAATGTCGGAGATGAATCTTAGCAAATAGTCAGGAAATTATTTCAGAAAGAGCAGCATTTCATTACTGGCAGTCAGGGAAAAGCAAAGAGATTAAACAAATGGTTTACTACTCCAAGATGTCAGAGGCGGGGGCAGTTCTGTGTGTGGGGTGGCTGTGAATATGAGATCTCGGTGCGGATTTTTTACCTGTGGGTGAGGAAGCATTTGTACCTCACCAGGCTGGCATGGCTAATGCTCGATGTTGAGGAAAGAGCTGTCGAGCTGAGCCTGAAGAGGCTGTGGGTGTTGTACGGGCAGTGGCTTTGGCCACTGGGAAGCAGGAAGGCTGCATGCTGCTCAGCACTTCTCACCGGCCGCTGCCAGGGGTGTGGGTCCAAGGGAGCCCATCGGCTGTCTGTCCCGTCCCTGAGCAGCTCCAGAGCTGCACCCTCAGGCTGGCTGAGCAGCGCTGGGTAAATATGAGAGCAATGGAGTTAAAGCGAGTCTGACAAGGTCAAGGGGAATGGGAAGTGGGTGAGTGACTGCTCAGGGGCAAAGGAAGACCGGGCAAATTGTTGTTGCTGTAAACATTATGGCAATAAGAAAAAGCTGAAAGGTGAAGTGTGGGACCCGATTTTCAAAGCCATCTAGCTACTTTATCTCCATGAGAATTAGGACTCTGTTGCACCCTGCCCTGGGGAGCTGTCGGCATCTTTCACCAATCATGTAACTTTAAAGAAATCTGTCTTCCAGCCCCTCAGGGAAACCTTTCTGGCTGGGTGCAGAGTTGCCCTTGGCTCCCTGTTTAATCGATGGGGAGTGATAGACACTCATAGAAGAGACTCAGATCTCAGGTAGGCTGACTCAGCCTCTGCAGGTCTTCATTTCTGTCCATTGTCTGCGTAAGGAGCACCCAGCTTAGCTGTGCTTCAGCTGGTTGTGCCGTGAATCCAGCCCTCCGTCCCGCTACCTGTGTTTGCAAACTGGGAAAATCTGCCGTGCTTCTCTTCCACCCTCCATCTCTTTTGATAATTTAAATTACAAGATCTTCAGGTTACAGACCATCACAGACCAAATCAGGTCTGCACGGAGGATCTGGCCTAACAAATCTTTCTGTGCTACTGTGAAACAACTGCTACTAAGGCCTGAAACAAAATAAATCAACATCTACCGATAGGATCAACATTTTCACTAATTAATTTTCTCAAGTTCTGTAAGAAATCCTGTGCGGGGACTGAACTCATCTGAATATCAGAGTTAAATTCTAAACTAAAGATATAAATATAATGAGAGATTATAGAAATGACAGAAAATACACTGATTTTCTGGATTCTGGAGACAATAAAGGTGAAAGAAGATGTAGGTATGAAAACTCTTTCTTGGCAAAAATTCTACATCACAAGAAAAGTGTTCAGGGTCATGAAATAAATGAAATATCTGAACTGCAGCATTTAATTATTAGCATGCACACATATATGTAAAGATAGCAAACAGCATAAAGGTGACAAGGTTGTGAAGAAACAAGCCATTTCGAGTTTCTGCCATCCAAGCATGCATGCGTATAGGCTGCCATTTCCTCCTTTCTGATTTCTATCCTGTCTCAGGCCCTTCAACTGCAATGTCTTTATGAAAGAGAGCTGAGCTTCTTGCACCCCTTTCTGCCTTTTCTTTTGCTTGCTTTTATAGCAACAGCAAATTAAGGAAGAAGAAAATATAAGTTACAGTTTAGTTTGTACATCTGTATCCATATTACGTTTAAAATGAACATCTGAGTGCACCAACCTGCGTAGAGGAATTTACTTGAGTTTCTGATTTGCAAAGTGGAAAGAAAAGCCTGCTGGATTAGTTAAGCAATTAATCAGGTGTGCAAAGCCATCTGAATTCTCTGAACAACACATTGTAGAAGAACTCAGATCATGCATAGAAAATTGAATCATGGAAAAACGGTTGAGGCACATCAGGTTTGAATGAGGAGAGTGTCAATCACTTCTGTTTGTCAAGGTCCTTTGTGATGTGAGTCACCAACCTTAAGGAGAGACAAAGGATCTGTGTAGGGATCAGCATAATTCTCATGTCTGCTCTGATTACCTTCAGGGATATACATATAGAATTGCCACATATTTCTAAAAAGGTTCTTATTTTTTGAATCATCTCTCTTTTCTCATTTGGTTTTCTTTTTGGTGTTTTTGTTGTTGCTGCTCTTCAGGGAACCATTTTAGGCAGGCAAATGCGGTCTTTACTGGACAGTCTTGTAAAGTACCCACCATGCCACCAGGAAGGCTGATGAAAGCAGGGAAGAAGGACTGGAAATAGATTCAAAACACAGCTGCAAAATTTGGTCCACCATAACTTGTCACTATTCTTCTTTACAGAACCTGAGGTCTGAGAGGATTTGTGGCAGGAGACAAGAGATGGCTTTCTACACAGGGAAGCTGTTAATACTCTTTTGCTCCTTTAGATTTGGGGCTGGGAACTTAGAGTGTAGATTCTTCAACAGGATTTTTCCTCCTAATTGCTGCAAAATAGATATTCACCTACTAATCACTGCTGCACTGAATGATACTACTAAACCAGATACTATCTGGCTACTACTATACTATACTACTATACTATAGCATCTACTATACTATTCAGATTGGCTGAACAGACAGCTTTGGGTGTAACTCGGGGAACAAAAGGAGAGTTCCTGACCTTTGGCAGAAGGGGCAGGCAACTCAGGAGGATTACAGGGATGTCATGAGGTTATGCAGGGAGAAAATTAGAAGGGCCAAACCCCAGCTAGAACTTAATCTGACTGCTGCTGTACAAGACAATAAAAAATGTTTCTGTAAATATATTAGGAACAAAAGGAGGGCTAAAGAGAATCTCCATCCTTCATGGGATGCAGGGAGAAACACAGTGACAAAGGCTGAGGGAAAGGCTGAGGTACTTAATGCCTTCTTTGCTTCAGCCCTTAATAGCAAGACCAGTTGTTCTCTGGGTACCCAGCCCCCTGAGCTGGAAGACAGGGATGGGGAGCAGAATGAAACCCCCATAATCCAAGGGGAAATAGTTAGCAACTTGCTACACCACTTAGACACACACAAGCCTATGGGGCTGATGGGATCCACCCAAGGGTACTGAGAGAGCTGGCGGAAGTGCTCACCAAGACACTCTCAATCATTTATGAGCAGTCCTGGCTAACTGGGGAGGTCCCAGTTGACAGGAGGTTAGCTAATGTGACGCCCACCCACAAGAAAGGCTGAAAGGAGGATGCCAGGAACTACAGGCCTGTCAGCCTGACCTCAGTGCCAGGGAAAGTTATGGAGCAGATCATGTTAAGTGCCATCATGTGGCATGTACAGGACAACCAGACACTCGGGCACAGTCACAGTCAGCATGAGTTTACGACGGGCAGGTCCTGCTTCACTAACCTGATCTCCTCCTATGACAAGGTAACCTTCCTAGTGGATGAAGGAAAGGTTGTGGGTGTTGTCTACCTGGACTTTAGTAAAGCCTTTGACACCATTTCCCNCTACAAGAAGGACATTGAGCATGTCCAAAGAAGGGCAATGAAGCTGGTGAAGGGTCTGGAGAAGAAGTCTAATGGGGAGCGCTGAGAGAACTGGGGTTGTTCAGCCTGGAGAAAAGGAGCCTCAGGGAGACCTTATTGCTCTCTAAAACTACCCAAAAGGAGGTTGTAGTGAAGTGGGTGTTGGTCTCTTCTGCCAAGTAACAAGTGATAGGATAAGAGGAAATGGCCTCAGATTGTGCCAGGGAAGGTTTAGACTGGGATATTAGGAAAAATTTCTTCCCTGAAAGGATTGTCAAGCATTGGAACAGGCTGCCCAGGGAGGTGGTGGAGTCCCCATCCCTGGAGGTATTTAAAAGACATGTAGTTGTGGCACTTATGGAGATGGTTTAGTGGTGGACTTGGCAGTGCTCGGTTAACGGATGGACTTGGTGGTCTTTTCCAACCTAAACAACTCTATGATTCCATGATTCTATCAAACTGTCACCCTTCAATTCCATTGAATTCTGTTTGGATAAAGATGTGCTTCAAATCTATTTTACGCTTGCATAAACAGGGCAGAATATGCCACAGATAATTTGACACAGCAACACAATTTGCGTTTTTTTGGTACTGTGTTATAAAAGGAGAACTTGCAAATTAAAACCGAAGTACAAACTACATGCCTAAATTCATAGGAAACCTGACTCCATTTCCGGGGTCTAAATATCCCATATGAAAACCAAAATAAGCATTCAAGAAAACCACATTTTCTTAAATGTAAAATTTGCCTGGTTACTTCTGGTTTTAATAATGCTCTGTGAATCAGCTGAGTTGAGCAATGAAGTTTTAAGCTTCAAGTTCTGATTCAGAAAATCACTTAATCATCTGCATACATTTAATCAGATATTCTTAAATGTTCTTAATATTCCTAAATATTAATATTCTAAGAATATTCTAAATATTCTTAGACTGATCCAACCCCTTAATGCTGCTTATATTTGTCTCTTTCCCATCCCACTGTCCAATCCCTATTAATCCTCTACTTTATTGTGTATTTGCTTTCCCTTAGCTTTTGTTTCTTTAGACTTCTTAATCACAAAAACATAGAGACACCTGAAGTACCAGGAGCAGCATAGCATTCTAGATCCTAAGCAACAGTTGCTGTGAAAATCTACAACAGGAACAAACCTTTGTCAAAGTGTGTTATATTAGGAGCCCGGCAAAAAGCAATGAAGAATAGCTGCTCAGGACAGGCAAGTTCAAATTGGAAGACAGCAGCTACAGCAGCAGCCAGAGTTCTGCTTCCCTAGGAGAAAAATGAGCTTGTGCATTGGATAAAGCACAACAACATCTTAAGATTTCATCCCAGCTGCACTAGAACAGCGGGAATCAAAATACTTGTTAATGTTGTAATATGTTTGCTTTCAATCAGACAACAGAAAATTCATTCCATTTGCTCAGTATTTTGCCCTCCTGAACTCCATCCCCACAATAGCTTTGTAAGCACATCTGAGCAATTCCACAGTGAGCTTTACATCCATGGTAAGTCATATCTGCTGTGCCTATATGCAGGACTTGTGTTTTACAGAGCCTGCAATGAATGATTCTTCCCCAAATTTGATTCCGTAAAAAGCTACTTGACTGCTCCAAGTCATCTTTTTTATTATTCATCTTAGTTTACTCTTAAGGGTTTTTCGTTTCATCTTTTTCTGCTGTCCTAATGTACACAAATCACTTTTAGAGATAGTGTCATGCGTATGAAGGGAGCAATTTATCAATACAGACACCTCTTTGATGAAGGATGGTTTGTCTTTACAAGGCTGGACAGCCCCAACTGAATTTCAATTTGCTATGGCATGCAAGGGATTTAAGGGATTAAGGTTGGTGAGAGGCTTTAAGCATCAACCAGCTTATTATTGCTGAAGGAATATATGATTTGAAAACCTTGCTTGTCTTGATTTTTTTTAGTATGTGGGGGTGAGGTGGAAAGGGATGACTGAGAAAAGTAAAAACCTACTTGATGATTTAACACTGATTACTTTTCTTCTGTTTTTCAGTCATACAGTGCCTATTTTTTAATGGGACAAGTAGAGTTTTTAGGGCCAGGTCCAGTTGACACCAACTAAATATCTGGCTAATAGTATTTTACTACTAATAACAGATATAAAAACTTGTAATAAAAATAAAGCTGTAGGGGAGGGAGAGAATGGAGGAGAAGAAGAAATATGTCGTATTTATGTAAATGAAGAGGTGGTGAACCGCTACAAATAAATATTGTTCTGAACATAGTGTATTATCTGCTCCTTAATACAAGCAAATTGCTAAGGAATCATATTTGTTGATGAAAAAATATATTAAATATCTCATTCACCTGTTCTTTGTTGGAATGGCAGAGTGGGAGGAAACCCAAAGGAATCTAGTGGCTTAAAGCTGTGTTAGTTACTTTGTGCACCATGATATTAATTACTTACTGATAAATACAAAAATACTGTGAATCAAACACCATGAAGTCTAACATTAAAGCAAGCACTGCTATTTTTTATTGAATTCTGATTCTTTTAAGTAACCAAACCACTACAGGACTCATTTATGTGTTATGCTAACAAAAGGCCATTGTATTTGGTGTTAACATTGTCATGAAACTGAGTGCAGGGGGGAATTACAGCTGTGAGTTCCTTTCCAGGGCAAAATTGCCAGTTCTTCCAAGTGTTCACTTCTGAGGATCTGATCTAGCTCCCACCAAAAGTATTATCTCTTTTTTTTTTTTTTCAGAAGGATTTTGGGTAGATCCATACTCAGATGGAGAGCAAAAGAAATTTGTATGAAGTAGCTTTTACCTTCCCCTTCCCTTCTTGTCTCAGATCCTGTGCTTTCAGAGCTGGAGACTAAAGTCCTGCCTGCATCCTCAGAGCAGAAGAGCACAGCAGACAGGAGATGGTATCTATCTATCTATCTATCTATCTATCTATCTATCTATCTATCTATCTATCTAACATCTATCTATCTATCTACTTATTGCAATCAATTCCATTTCTTGGGAGGGTTTCCTAGTCAGCAGTTATCAGGTCATTCTCACGCTCTCCTGGATGTACTCTAATGAGTATTTAAGTGTTTCACAAGAAGTGAAAGCATTTCAGCAGGAGATAAAGCCTCCTCTGAGTATTCAGAGGAATACTCAGAGCAATTCCCAGGAGAGCTGAGATTTGAACTGGGATCTTTTCCAATTCAGGCAGTCTATGGTGCACAAGAGAACCAGAATAAAATTGTCCCAGTTCTGTGAATTTACAACATCCTTCTCAAGGAAAATTGATACATGTTGCTAGAATAAAATCTTCAAGTTGAAATAAGATGCTTCCCTTCCCCTTCCAACATTTTAAGCCATATTAAAAATATGTATGTATTAAATTTTTTTTTTGTCATTGATTAAATCACTGTCTGTACATACAATGCTGCATATAGGCTTCTCCATGTCCCCTTGTTGGCGTAACGGTCCTTCCCTCTACAGCACGGACCAAAACAAAGGAGGATAAAACACACTTCATGGCTGTGCTGTATTATCTCTTTGCTAAGGTTGTTAAAAAGGAGTGCAAATTAACTGTTGTTAATCTAGTATCTTCTGAGCTGTGCATACTGCTTGTATCTGTGCTTTGCCAAGGATCTTGAGTCTGATTTTGTTTGTTGTAGGCCTCAGTTTTTTGTTGTGGTTTGTTTTGTTTTGTTTTGTTTTTAACAGAACCTCTTCAAGGCTTGGTGGCATAGCTTGAGTATTGAATTGGACACCTCCTAGAAATCCCAGCACATTACTTACTCAACATGCACTGCATTACAAGAGAAAGATGGTCTGAAATGAGGATACAGGGCTGTGAGGAGAGGTTAGACGACTCATGGCAGCTTGGGCCATGCAAGATCAGTTCTTCTGGATACAGACAGAAAAAAAGTCTTTATGAAAACAGGGAAAATTCAGAGACATCCAAGACCCAGGTTTTCTTCCATCATGAATGAAATGCTCTTCTGTTCTCCTGTGCTATAGTGTCCAGCCCTTCCAGACAGCCATGCTACTTACTCCAGAGGCAGGGAGGGCCCAGGTGTCAGACTTCTGCCTGCTACCAGCTGGCCTGTGTGCATGTACGATGTCTGGAGCTGCACAGGGAAGGTATTACCCTGCTCCTACACAGCCCCAAGAAAGAAAGGTGGCAGAGGAAGCTCAGTCATGACCTGGGTAGGGTGCAGGGTGGAGGCACCCAGTAAGGCTGGTCACAGCCATTATGGCCTATTTGTGCCCCCAGGACCCTGGCACCAATAACCCTTCCTGCACAATGACCCATTCCAGGAGCCGTGTTAGCAAGCAAGGATCTGTAAACACTTAACTCCTCTTGCTTCTCATCTCAGAAAAAGATTTGAAGCCTTTCTCTCTACTCAGGTTCAGAAATCACCTACTAGGGTTTTTGAAATAGTGATGATCTGAGGATATAAGTTAATTTGATGAGACAATTCAAAGCCTGAAACCCTGTACTCTTTTTAACTTTATCAATTGGCATAATACAAAATTCGACCTCTCCCCACAATGCTTGTTTCCCCTGGAGTGGAAAGGCATTGCGTACTGCCCTGTTAATCCTCTGTTAAGCCACCCACAAGTTCCAGTCCTATTCACTGGACTGGTTTATTGCAATACATACATTGACTGTAGCCTCCACATGGTGGTATCCTTTCATATGCCACACTTTTACAGGGGCGATGATGCATGTTATGCTGTTTTGTTCCCTTATCTTGACTCTGACGTACACTTGCATGGGTAGTTCAGCACAGATATATTTTTCTAAAGATGTCACTTGGTAAATCATCACCACAACATCCTATGATCAATACAACAGCTTGGGGAAAATACATACACTTACATATCTGGCAGCGTAAATGAAATCTCTACCTTCTATTCCGGGCCAGGCAACAGGAGACAAATGGGAAAAAAAAAGACAACCAAGAAAAATCAGATTTTCTATAATTATATAAATTACAGCAAGAATGACTGTAATCACCTAAAATGCCTCTGGGGAGTTGGATTAGCAGAAGACAATTTCTCAGATCCACACTCCAGGGTTTAAACCTAGGGTTGATATTCAGAATTAGACTACCAAGCTAAAATAATTAACCCTTGGGAAGCTAAAATATGTAACTCAGAGGTGTACTATCTGGCTAAAAGGGAGGAATATGTGATTGAAGTTATTTAAAGTTCCTGTGGATCCTTATATTTGACCAGGTCAGTCAGACCCCACACTTCAGTCCAAAGTGTGAGTATATTTAAATGAAAAAAACCTTCCCAGTTTCCCTCCTCTTGAAAGCCAATAAAAAAGCAACAGTCCTCAAACAAATATCCCTTAAAACCAACAACAGACTTCCTTCAGTAATGTATTGCTAAATATTTGATGAAAATACAGATACAGATAAAAAAAAGGTACAGAACTAAAGCTGTTTTGTAAGAAAGCAAGCTAAAATATTGTGAAGGAAATTCAAAAACTGGCTAGAAAAATAAGCAGGGTAGGTGGTTAGGATATGAAAGTAGATATAAAGACAGAGAAAGAAATAGGGATGCCCTTTTTTGCTTTATTGTCTTTAGACAAGTGAGATGTAAAAGCCTCTTATCTGTCATATAGGGAACATCTGTAACGTAAGAAGTAAAACACTCCAAGAAGATCTTCTCCACACTTTCTAGTTTTGTGGTGGGGGCATGGATGAGGCAGTAGAGGAGGGCAGAGTGAGCAGGTCAGAGGTGACTGTTCCTTTACCTGGGTGTTACTCTGGGTGTGGACAGTGTTTCTCACTACCTCATCTTGGATTTCATACCGGCAAGTTTGATCCTAAGCAGAACTGTGAAGCCATAAAGTTGTATTAATGCTATCTGAATCTCCTGCTTCTCTGCACTGCAAGGTTTGTGCTTTGCCTGGAGTCACGTCCTGTGATTTGAATCCAAAATACTGCCACAAATATCTAAAACTTGAAGCTACTCAATCTGCTACTATTTGTGAATCCTAGATGAGACGTTACTGTCTAACAATGAAAACATCAATAATTCTCTTAATCATGGTGAAATGTTTTTTCCATGTAGACGTTGCTTTGAGAATAGAAGTTAGTATGAACAACATCAATCAGGGAGCTCACACAAATGAATAACTTACAGCCCCACTGGCAGCCAGTATTGAAGATTAATGCTGATAAACACTGCATTCAACATAAGATGTGATTTCTGAAAATAAATCAATTTATTGGATTCCCAGACATATGTATTTTGTAGTCAACCATTGATTACTGACTCAGCTGATTCTACTGTTCATTCATCACATGTGCTTGTATAAAAGCTGAACTATTCTCTTTCAGGACTTCATCTAATATATAGCACAATTACTTGTGAAGCAGTGCTGTTCCAGTTAAAAGAAATTACATTTGATAGCTGTACACTGAAGTGGCTCCATTTAAGTAGCACAAACATGACAGACATACAGATATATTTTGTGGAGATAAGTATCATGAATCAAAGAGGCACTGCTGCACCTTGAACTATACTGAATGTTTTATGATGCATTCCAAGGATGACTCTTAACTGTTTGAAGAGAGTGTTGGTGTTTATGGCATTAATTTCTTATTTATCAAACAATGACAACATATCTCATGCTTGCTAGCAAGCCAGAAGGGAAAGGTCCTGTTTTCAAACCCTTACCTTTTAATTACAGCATATTTCCATTCTATCTACTCTTACATATGCTTCAATAATCCAGATGAGTTTAGAACTACAACAGGTCTGCAAGCAAATTAATACAAAGAAAGGATGGTAAATGGGTGAAGCATTTTAATGAGAATAATTTGTAGGTAGGGCAGGATGACACGTTGTCAAGTCTTTCTTCATTTTGCCTAAAAAGACAGGCTTTCATATTTGAGTGCTGATTTTGCAAAAGTCCGTGAATAGGTGAGGCGCTCTATGAACTTGAATTAGATGAGTTTCACACTTCATGTTAGGCACACACTTAAGACACAGTTGAACTAAGCATCAGTCCTGTAGGTAAAAAAAAAAGTGGCCTAGGTACATACATATTACATTAATGTTACCATTGCTGATAGGAAGTAAATAATAAAATGTCTGGTGACACCTTATTGTACAAAGCACGTTCTTGTATAAAGCACCATTTTATTATCAGCTATACCTAGAGTCACAGACAACGTTTGTATGATCAGCACTTTTGTATTCCTGGGTGGAAGGTTAGTTGGTTGTGCCATATTTTTGATAAACCTGGTGAGAACATGATGACAGGGATAAAAAGAATGCAGGCAATGAAAGCTGGAAGCAATTCTTTTTCAGGAGTTGGTACAGCTGAACAGGAGAGTGAGGTGCAACTTCAGCAATTACAATTTTACAGTCTTATCAGAAACGAAGGAAATTTTCTTTTCTTATTTCTATTTCTTACCTGGTAACTTGTTTATCATTGGGAAAATATTTTTTTTTGTTTTGATTCTTTTGTCACATCCTGGATATTCCTTGATTCTGAAATTATCCTAGGTCTTCATTAGGAGTATTAACTAAAATGCTTTGGAAGCAGCAGGTAGTCTAGCTGTGTGCACAAAGACTAATTTTCTTGTGCTTTCTCTAACCCTCTTCTCTAATCTACTTCTCACTCCAAGTTCTCAGCAGATAAATGTCATTAGCTTGATGTCCAACACTGGAGGTTCCTCAGAAGATGTCGTTCTTGTCCATGGAGTCAGCTGTGTTACCATCTTTACTGGTGGATGCAGAATTCCATGTGTCTGCTTTGTGTCTATTTTCAGATTCACCAACACTTGCTGATCATTGTATACAATTAACTGCATTGTGTATATACTTTAAATTCATTGTGGAAAGGCTCCTTCTCTCAGCTGATCCCTTGCTGTGTTTATAGGAAGTAAGACACAGCTGTCGTGAAATACTGTTTAGCAAACCCTGCTACTCTGCAGGGAGACATGTGCATCATGCAATGCAAATTCAATATAAGCATTGTTGTTGTTGTTATTATTATTATTCACACCAAGTATCTCTTAGTCATTTATGAAGAAGCCAGTACTATCAGCATGTTAGGGTCTAGAGAGCAACTTCATTCCCATGGCATTGTAAGAAGGAACAAGACCCTGAAAAAGAGCTTTCAGTTCTGCTTTGGAACTAACTAAATGCAATGGGCTTTGTAAAATTGTATGACTAAAAGAAATATAATCCTGTGAGTGCACTGCAGAGGAAGNAATCCTGTGAGTGCAATGCAAAGGAAGGCAAAGCCCAACACCCAAAGAGTTTTGTTTTAACAAGGGACCAATTAAGAGCCTTTGATCACCACAGCTGAATGGTCATGAAAGAGAATGTAAAATAAGTGGATTGAAGAACACAGCCGTAAATGGTTTTGTGACTTAGATAAATTTGTTTAAAAATCATACGTAAAAATTGAGCTTGATGGAAAATGATTGCTAGTCAGTCTAGAGGTGTCATAATGAGAAAATGTGCTGTTCTGAGAAGACCTAGAAAAGAAATATGTGCAGTCTTTAGTCGGGAAATAGAAGGAAAGGTCCTGCTTATGTTAACAGCTGTGGAACTGTTCTTCAGGAAGCAGGATGAAGCACATATTAAGCAAGAGAGAAATAAATATGTGGACATTGTGCAAAATAAATGGGATTTCATTCTGAAAAAAACAGTTCTGGGAACAGTAGAAATAATGACACCCATTTCCACTATGGCTTTGTGTCTTGTGGTTGAACTCATATCTGCACTGCACACAGAAACCAGCATATCTAGAACAACCTCTACCTGTCAATTTACTACTCTCTGTGGCTATTGGCTCCCATTTACTAGTTTTTCTATAGTTAAATAGTAAAATCATCAGAAAGAAATAGACAACAGGAAAATGATGTTGTTAAGCATTTGCCAGAACATCCACAAGGACTGTAGGACCCTTGTCAGGATGGAAAGGAAGAAAATCTGCACAAGCCATATTCCCTAAATGTACAATCTGAGTCAATTGTGAGTCCACTTATAGTAACAGGACAGGTAGCACACTGGGGGCCAGCACTGCTTGCACTGACTTTTTGCTTTGCAAGGGAATGACCTTCTAGTTAAATTACATTTGATTATGTATTACAACGTAAATGTCTAACAATGGAAGACTCAAAGCCAGGAGGAACTACCAGTATTACACTTGGTCCTGTATGGCCAGTGGTGCCCTAAGAATAATGCCTAAGAAATAACTGCCATTATTTTGGCAAAATCATGAGTAGTCATCTAGTGCCCAATTCACTGTTTTCTTCCCATGTACAGCTGGTAATTCCAATGCAGCGTGCAAGGAAAGGGGATTTAGATTCCTACAAAAAGAGAATGGTGATATATTCCATACAATTAACAGTAGTGTAATGTCTACACATGAAACAAGTAATCATAAATTGAGCTTCAATTTCCAATATTCAGCTGGTCTGAAGTAGTGCATTGACTTCAGTGATGTTGCTTTTCCATTTGCAACAGCAGAGAACCTGTACAATCATCTTTGTTTAAAAAAGTAGATTCTTCTTGGCGTATATGGCAAAGTTACTGTGTTCTGTTCTGGTCTGGTCTATCCTATCCTATCCTATCCTATCCTATCCTATCCTATCCTATCCTATCCTATCCTATCCTATCCTATTCTATTCTATTCTATCCTATCCTATTCTATTCTATTCTATTCTATTCTATTCTATTCTATTCTATTCTATTCTATTCTATTCTATTCTATTCTATTCTATTCTATTCTATCCTATTCCATCCTATCCTATTCTGTCCTGTCCTGTCCTTGAAAATTGTTTGTGTAATATGTAGTAAATCTTATTATTTCTTTGAAAGTCTTTGCTTTCATTTGTATTATGAAAAATTCATAATTGCTTCACTGAACTGCCATCATACTGTCATGACAATAACACAACTGCCATTGATTACTGACATTTTATACATAGTCTACTCTCACTCTTCTGTACAATCCAGGTCTCTCTTCTGTTGATTTAAACTAATCCAATTGCAGAAGTGACATGGTCTTCAAAGACAGCTCCATCAGTCTCCAACTATAAAAACAATAACATCTTTAAATTAGACTGAAGTTTTGCTTTCCAAATGGCTTTTACAGTGAAGACATCTTCCTCTCTGAACTGCACTGCTTGCATGTTTATGACAACCTGGCTGTAATTGCAGCTGAGAAATAATTTAGGTTTAAAAGCTATTAGTCTGAAATGTACAATTGAATTCTAGTCTTCATTACAAAAACACGGCAGATTGAAGAAAAGCAGACAAGGTCAGAGCTGCCCAAGGAGCAGTGAGAGGAAAAGGTGATTATCCTGGCAAAAGCCTACAGGTACATTGTGTTGTTGAGCTGTCTTTGACCGGAGAAAAGCTACATCTTTAAGGAATGCTGCTGTCCTTTTAGAGGTATTGTGTGGAGGCAAATGCCAGGGAGATTTATGTGGTTCATTCTCTGACCTGTGATAATGCATCATTAGAGCTCTCCATGTTTTCCACCTTTGTGAACAAAGACTGATAACAGGGAGGATTATGAAAAAAAGAGGAGAAGCTGCAGCAGTGGCAGCAGGGGAAGCGTGGCTCAGGCACACAGAACTTCACCCAGAAGTGTGAACATAGATATCTTTTTTGCATTGTACCTTCACTTCACTTTATTCTAAGGACTCCATCCCTCCCTGCTTATCTGTCCAAACCTCAGACTCCTTGACAGAATTAGAACATAACACAAAGCCAAAACACTCCCTCACCCCCCAGTTATCCTCCTTGTTTAACCCATCACTTTCTTGGTGAACATTATAATAAATTTAGAGGCATAAGAAACTTATGGGGAGAGCTGAAGTCACTTGTGATCCCTGATGAGAGCTCTACTGGGTCCTCTGAAGTGAAATGATAGCGGCGAAAACTATTTCATGGCCCTGCGTACCTTTGCTTTTATCCTGACCCCAGGCAATCTTTTTATTTAGCTCACTGAAATGCAGGGCTGCTGCTCTAGCTGACTGACTGGGGAATAAGTTTATATCTATTTAACCAAACCAGACTAGCATCCCCTCTTCTCTGGCCATGGATGGATATGGATTCAAGCAGTTGTAATGCTTTTTTGAGAACATTACCGAGACATTTTAATCACGGCTTACTGCACTGGTAGATTAGTACCCAAATGCAATGACCTTCTTTTTGCTGTGGACATGAACATGCCAGAAAACCAAACTGTACTATTCTTTGTCTTGATCCAATAAATTAGGATTAAATAAACAAGAGAGACAAGTGTGATGTACTTTGAAAATCTGAGTGCACCTGTTTTGTAGTGGAAAATTGGATGTTCTTTTTTTTCTCCCATAAAAATGCTTCTGCCTGTGTTTGCCTCTTAAGGGATGACACTATAACCAGAATTTACGCATGGCTTCCTACATATTTTGCACTTGGAGATTATTAAGAAACAAAACAACAAAGAAAAATTGGTGTGTGTTAGGAGGTATTAGAATAAATTAGTCTGGCTGGCTGTCTCCTCCACTGCACTGAGGTCTGATTCCACAAATGTGCACAAGAAAGTGCATTGTGGGGAGGCAGAAGCAAGGAGGAAACAGATACTTGGAAGACTTGTAGCCACATTTAAGAGCAACCATTATCCTGAAGTGCTGGGACCAAATGCTCCATTCCCTTGCACTGTTGTTTTGGCACTTCCATTGAGCTTAAGTAAGCATCAGATACTTCCACATCAAGATACCTGTGATCTGTACCCACATTGTATTAGTCTATGGGTATACAGAGGTGTAAAGGGGGGCCTGATCCTGAAATGAAATATCAAGTCCCTCAAACCAACAATGTTTCAGAATACTCAGCCCAGGGTTTTCTCTATTTTACTTCCTTGTGCATACGGAATGAGATATGTTTTACACCATGGTGGAGGTTATGGCAGCATGTATCAACAGAGGTGATACATTATGCTCACATAAAAGTGAGCATGCCCCTGGGCAGCTCTGCCTTCTTCCATGTGTTGGAAATTGTCAGAGCAGCGTCTTCCAGCTTCATGGAGAGGTGCAAGTAGACCTGTTGTCCTACCATGCAGGGACAAGGTGGTGAGTTGGACATATTTTGTCACATTCCACCTGCAAGTAGATGGTGTACTGTCAACACTACTGTATTACAAATCGAGAATCTCTGTCTTTATTACCTAACATGTCAACATCCAGACAGGAGCAGCAACGTGATGCTCACTGTCCATACTGAGTGGAGTCTATTTCCCCATGTGCAAGAAACCAGTCAGCGTCAGAGGCAGTGGCATGTTCTGCACATGTTCACAATCAGATTTTGAATAGGGACCACTGTGATCCAAAAAGAAATAGCTTTGCATGGTAAGCAAATGAGGAAGCCTCTATCTCTTTGAGCTTTTAGAGTGTTTGCTAGGCTGATCACACCTGTTGGTTACTCTTTGCATGCTTCTCATGGTATGGAAAATAAATATTTAAAACAAACAAACAAGAAAAACAACCAAGCAACATAAGAAGGTGTTTGTTTGATTCGGTGAGGCATAACAGATGTTTTGCTTAAGCACAGTTGTATAATACTTGCATAAAGAATAAAGTGTTTTATTTCTCTTGTGTTCTGAAAGGCATGTAGTAAAAATAATTTTATTACTAACAGGTGTCTTCCTTAGGTGGTCAGGTGAAAAAGTGAAAATATTTTTATAAGGTTTATAAACCATTTTACAATATCTTAATCATGCATGGTTAAAATTGAGATAGTCCAGAAGTTTTTGATGCAGAAGACCAATGCAAGGCAAAAAAGACTGCATTTTGTACAGCTTTGCTTTATGTATTAAATTCCATAAAAGCAGCTGTGCAGGTAGAAATCTGTAGTTAACTCCAAGAGTATATATTTTTATATTGTTCCTTTTATGAAATGGCAACTGTAATTCCAGCACTTCACTCATTACATCCTTGACTCAGCTAAGTGCTTAAGCATCAGGCTAAGTTCAAGGTCCACTGAGATAGCTTGCTTCTGTAAAGTTAGTCGTAGTTAGATCTGTGGTTCAGTCAAGGTCTGCTCCAGTGAAATCTCTGATAATTCTGGCATGTGAGTGTCTACTTATGCTCTGGCTATGCAGTCAGGTGCTCCTGTGGAGAAGGTGCCACTGGTTACTGAGGTTTTAGGCATCTTGTCATGAAGATCCCTACTTTAATGATATTACATGCTGTGGCACTAACTATACCAGGGCTGTGTGAAACTAGTGCTCCCATTGCTTTTTATCTTTCACAGATGGACCTGCCATGCAGGTAGCAATGATGGAAAATATCCTAGCAGGGATGCTAGCCCAGGATGCAGAATTACTGGGAAAGCAGATGCTTTTCAGTAAGCCGAAGAACCTGCTGTCCTGTGTTGCCAGTCAAGGCTCAAGATCATTCAAATCTTAGATGAACCTTCCTAAAGTGTTAAGTTATTTAAAGCCCATTCCCATTTCTGTTGAGGAGTTTACGATTCCAAAAACTTTGATAGATGGTCATTTCTCTCCCCAAAAGTCTGCCTTCAGACAGTAAGCAGTTTCAGCAGAAGATGGCAAATAAACATGAAATACTGCATTTCACTAGAAGTTAAATACTTAGTAATCTCTGGCATCCTTGAGCTTCACAGTTAGTAAGAATTAT
>VZTL01035795.1:21518-45021 GCA_013400535.1 Scopus umbretta | reverse complement strand
TTTCAACAGCTCATTCAGCTGTGAAAAGCAGGAAGGGGATCACATGCTGAAAAATACCTCAGGCATCCATCTGAATTTCTCTGGTTTTTTAATGACCTTAGTGTGGCAAATGCCAGGATTTTTTTCCTCAGGTGAAAGCATTTAGGGCATTTTTGAAGGTCACATTTTGGGTTAGCCTTTTTCTAAATAACCTCAGTGTGTTGCATCTATATTAAGCATGGGAGGTATGAATACAGGTTTTATTCCTTTTCCGTCAGAGGTCTCTTTGCTGTCTCAGCCCCTCAGGACATCTCAAAATAAACTTGGTGCAAGGAGGGATTTTACTGAAATTGAGTTTTGGGGCATTTCTGAAGTGCTCTAGGCTATTAAACCAACAGAGTAATTTAAGCAATCACATCCTTGTTCTAAGGGCATGCTTTCCATTGAATTACTTCAAGCTATCATATCTTCACACAGCTTTTGCCATCATATTAATTTGACAGACTTTTCAGGAACTTTCCCCCAAGATTCTTCCTTCAAAATGTTCAATGCTTCCAATGACTCAGATGACATTTAAAGCAGCAGACCTAATTTTAGTGGCAAAATTTCATCAGTTGAAGATCACAAGTAGCTATGTGCCTTCCATTTGAGAACTGTTACTCTACAGGCTAGCAGTAAAAATGTTTAGAACTGGTGTCTTTAGAACAGCAATGCAAGTCACATGTTGTGTGCCCAGGAATGAAAGCAGGAGTGGGTGCAAAGGCTAAGGAGATTATTTTGGAGGACCATGTAGTGCAGAAAGAGACAGACTCGCTGCCCTCTGCAGTCCTGCCCATCCTGCCTTTTGGGGAATTGCCCCTGGACTAAACTATCTCTAGATTTACACATGAAATTTGTCTTGAAGAGTGCAATTTGGAACAGGTGAGGAAAGAGTCAGCAAGCTGCTGATAAGCCATAGGGATGATTCAGAGACCAATGCTTGAGTTCACTCTTTTGTCATCTTTTATTTAGTAGTCAGCCAAGATGCCTAGGAAATCAAATAATACAGTCATATAAAAATACTACTGGTGCTTATGAGCTTTCTTTCCAATTCCAAAGGCTTTAACTAACCCAGCAACAGGTACAGCTTCTTATGCTACTTACTCCAAAGCCTGAACCCTGACTCTAGCTCTGAACCTAAGCCACATACAGACCCCCCATGTAAATGCGTATGATTAAAGGCTTGCCCTTAATCTCATACCTATTTTCTTTCCATCTTTTCAGGATGTGCAGCACCATTCAGTAAATTGGCTGGTTGATGTTTACTATTTTACGATCCCTAACCTTAATAGCATCCCTGGCACTAACATTATTACCCTCAGGGTATCAAAGCCTATTGTAAAACAGAATATATTGTCCAATCCCAGTTTGTTCTTTTCCTGGTTTTTGGACCTTTATGAGATTCTTAAATTGCTGAAATGTAACCACAATCCTAACTCTAACTTGTATCCTTGAGTAAAAATCTTCTACTAAAAGACAGTAGCAATAACTGAGAATTTTTCTATTTGTCTCTGGAAATTCTGAAGAATCTTGAAGTAAAATAGGCTTTCGTGTATTTAGATTTTTCCAATATTAACTATATTCCCAACCATAATCTTTTTGCTATCATAGCCAGAGGATCACTAAAATGAAAATACAGTAGAATTCCTTACCAGAATGAGCACTTCTCCTTACTCCGTAGGCTGGGAACAATAAAAGAATCAAATAGGATTTGTAGACTTTAGATTGCTTAACTGTAGCCCATAGACCTAAGTTTAGTTATAGACAAAGACAATGCATCGATATTGATGATAAAAGAGAACATAAGGCCTTAGGCTACAGTCCTAATCTTATTTATATGTTGGCTCCAATTCTACAATATGAATTAACAGCAGATACTGATTACTGACCACAAATCCTACTCCTGTCTAAAAGGACAATGGAGAATCAAGCAATGAAGGAAATCACATTTTAAGAGAGACTATAATTGAATGTCCTGGATATGCACGAGCCTCCTTATTATCATCAGAGGTATTACAGGATTCAGAAATAAACAGAGCACCAAATGATCTGACTTTCCTAACCTTAATGCCAAAGTAATGCTAACTGTAATCATACCCAGAGTAGAAAGTGCTGTTTTTAAAAATTGTGTATATATTAGACCTTACCAGCACAAGCCCTCCTCCAGTTCCCTTAGACCAGGAACCACTGTTCACTTAGACCAGACCTTTGCTCACTTTCTTTGGGTAGGGAAGAGGTCAAATGCTGCCTCGAAGGGTTTAGTAGCATCTCATTTTCCTTTGACAAATGCTATTGCATTGACTTTCTCATGTCAGGGCGTGTGTTGAACAGAAACTTCATTACTGCCTGACAGCAATGATCGTGTATGTCATCCTGAGCAATGGGGACAAATAGTATTTAAAATGAGAGAAAAAAATCAATGAATTGCAGGACTGGGGGCTGCCTCCTTATTTGGCAAGCCCTTGCTCAGTAAAATACTCTTTTTAAACATTCATTGTGGGTTGTAGTTTAAAGTACTATTACTTTTGCAGTATAAAGTCATATTCAACCACTGATTGCTCCTTGCTGCCTTTCAATCAATAATTTAAAACCACTTTGAAAGCCTTAATTGAGTTGCAGGGTTAAGCAATCATGATAATTAATGTTGTCACATGTAAGAAAAAAACCTGTTATATCATGAGATTTGAGAGCTACCTCAGAGTCTTGTCTATTTCATTTCTATTTACTGCTTATCTATATTTTTTCAATTGAAAATTGTCACAGGGAGAGAAAATTCTGATTATCTGAAAAACAGTCCTCTGAAGGGTCTGTTGGAAGTCTTTAAAAAAGAGCTAGAGAATATTAAATAGTTTATAGCATGCAGATATGTTGTTCAAAGATTTCTAAGATTAACTTCACGCAAAAAACTTACCAACTGTCAGTGATCAGATTGACATTTTTCTCATGTAGTGCCACCTACTTATTTGTTATGAACGGATTACTAAAAAAAACCCCATGACTCCAACGTCACCTTTTGTTTGTACTGATAGTTAAAACTAAGCACACTTACAGAAGGCCTATGAAGCTATACAAAGTTCTAAATTAGCCACCAGTAAAAAAATAATAGTACAAAAATGCATAAACTCTCTTGAAATGTGTGCAGGGTCTCTTAGATTGTTTTCACCTCAGTGAAGCTGTTACATGATGAGTATCACACAGCAAGTTAGTGGGAGAAAGAGAAATACTGATTGTGTGTTCCACAGTGAAAGAACAAATCCTACGTATAAATAGTATTGAACACTATTTTGTGTTGACCTGTCTTCTGTTAGTTCAATAATCCGCTACTCTTTTGGCAATACTTTTTTGTTTAGATACTGATTAGTGCAATCCTGACTTCTCAAAGTTTTCATGTAATAACATGTTAGATAATATTCTCCTGTTCAGACTGATAAAGAGATGAAATCATGAGGTTTATATTCACTTTGATCCAAGATGCTGGTTTTAGAAATGAACTTGAAGCTTATGTGCTCTGTGCCATAGAAAGTAATTTAGCTTTTTGTAGAGCACTTCATGGTATTTTCAGTAGGCAAACCTGGAGAAGTCTGATTTAAAATATATGATGCCATAACTCCAGTCTGTGGGAATATCATGGTGACCACCTGGCACTCCATCTATTTTGTTTTTCAAAGCTTTTTCTAAATCTTTTAAAAGTTGCAGATGGTGTTTTGCCACTATATCTTATGTCTGCTTCTAAACTAAGAATTAGAAAGGTTGACGTTGGAAGGACTCTCCAGATATTGTCCAGTCCAAATCCCCTGCTAAAGCAGGGTCACTGTGAGCTGGTTGCCCGGGACTGTCCCGTCAGGTTTTGAGTATCTCCACAGTTATCAATGGATATAAATACCTGAAGACACTTTATGTCTTGAACCTATTCCAGGAAGGCTACCCCAAGTATTGTGGTAACTGTCACACTGGGTGTCTGGCTTATGGGATGTGTGCTTTATTAATCAGAAGAAATACAAGCCCTGTCCCTTTCAGAGAAAAGCCTAATTTTGGACTCTCTCCAGCTTATTCTCCTGCCTTCAAGCAAGACACTTTTTTCCCTCAGGGGCAACTGCTAGTCCTTGCTCTGAGTGTGGTCTGACCCACAGGACGCCTTTAAACCTAAGACTGCTGCCTGTGTGCACTCCTAGCAGGAAGGGTATTAGGAGCACCAGCACTACAGCAGCCTTCCTTCCTAGTTCTCCTCTTGAGAATGCTTTCTCACCCCCATTTTTGAGATCACCTTCTCAAGCAGTCACAATGACCCATGGTTCTCCTTTGAAGATCTCCCCATCCTCCTGGTGGGATGGAATAGGACCAGACAGTTTTGTAAACAGCCTGAATCCAGGCTGAATTCAGGCTGACTGTAAGAAGAAATACAGATGCCAGGGGTCCTGGAATGAAGGTCCAGCCTTCCAAGCACAGTGTATTTGCAGCTCTGACCATCTGGACTTTCTTACACAGGCAGTTTCCATCTGCCACCTGCTTGATGCCCCAATTTCTTTTCTGAGGTTGATCCCATCTGGTTATAGCTTATGGTTCCTTTCCCGGCACTGTAGGAACTGCATAGCTTTCTAACCAGACTCTGTGCACATTTCCACATAGGCAACATCCAGCCCCTTAGGAACCATAAGGTTCACTGCAATTAAAATGTTTCTGGATTCATTGACTCACCAAAGAACAGCAAACAGTATGAACAAAAAGACTGGTGAAATATAACCACATCTCACAGTCCACCTGAACTACTGTGCAACATATAGGAGCAATTGCATCTGCGCAGAAATCATTTTCGCAATGGTATCTAGCTAAACCTAACATTTATGAAAACGCTCCATAGGAGCTTAAGTGTGGGAACTAAACGGGCATCATTACTCTCCCACTAAAAACACCACTCACTTTACCAGCTTCTGTTTACCAGCTTTGGAAGCATTAAAGTTTAAATTGACCCTGCAGAGATAAGCATGTGGTAGCATTGTGGCTATGCAGAAATCACTGTTATGTTAATGGGCTCCACAGTATAGCAAAAAGAGCTGATAGGCATTTCCATAACTGTACTAGTAGTTGTTTATTAACATGGAAAGAGGCAGTCCAAGAGCTATGAACTACATCCTTTCCTCACAGCCAGTGTTCCCAAGCACTCAGCCATCTGCTGGCCTGCCTACCTGTGATAATCACCCCTTCTCCCTGCCAAATTTTGTGCTGCACTATGCATGACATTTTAAATGATTTAATGGACTAATTTGCATTTTTATAATAATTTTACATGCCAATTAATTTCAGTTTATGGTTAATCTGCCCTTCCTCAAACAGCGTTAGGGAAAGACATGGATAAGCACAAACTTTGCCAGTTCTTAGTACATCAGAGAGGGTGCCTAGGGCTGCTGGGGTGGGGGGACAGGAAAGTTGTGCATGGGGAGGTGTCTGAACTTGATGGGTTTGTGATAGCAACAGGGTTGCAGGAGTGTTATGATTTGTGTGCAGAGCTGACAGGCAGCAGGGAGTAAAGGAGACTGCTGTGACTGTGACCTGCTCTTCTGGGTGGTGCTGGGGCATCTGGGAGAGCTTCAGTAGCTGCACAGGTCATCAGAGCAGTGGTAGCCAGGAACATTTGCTTTTTTCCCCAAAAAGTTTTGCCAAACCCAACCCTTATATCTGTCCTGCCCACCTTCCAGCTGCTGCCACAGCTGGGTGTCTGAGTCCTATCAAAGGCAGTAAAGGGCAGCCGGGAGATCAGCAGGGGGGTGTCCAAATGTAGCAGCTTCTGCCAGGAGCTGAGCAGAACTTAAAGGCCATAAAGCCTGGAGCATAAACCTCCTGTCCCTGGATGTAATTGTCAAATAAAAGAAAAGGGAAGGGAGAAAGACAGAAAAACATCCCTGCCTCATTTTCAGTGCCATTTATATGATGAAACTGTAGGTACCTAAAGCACTTGTATGAACTGGACATCTTTGAGCTAAGCCATTATAAAGATTCATCTTTCTTCATAAAAGTCTTTCCAAATTATGCAATTAAATCTTCTTATTAAGAGATTTTGACAGATTTAAATAGTAAATTGCACCTCCAGGGCCAACCTCTCCAATCAAAAAGCTCCAGCTTCAGATGCTTCGGATGCTTCAGAACATGCCCGTTTCTCACTGGCAGCCCTGACCAACAGCGCATCCCCCACATCGTACTCATTGCAGCCTCCTCCGCTGCTACGATACAGGTGGCAGGCTGTGGGGAGGGCTTCCCAAAAAGCTGACAGAGGATTTGAGGCATGAAACACAATGATTAAAATGCACAAAATGGTGCAAGTCTCCAGTACCCACAAAGTCTTTGGGGAAGTTGTTGTCTTTAATTTTTGTGTTTATAAATGGCCTAAATTTGCTCTCTACAAAGCTGATTTTTCAGGTTACATAAATATCTGTTTTTATCATTGAGCTAGAATGTCTGTAGCTAAAATTTAAAGAGACATTCTCAAGGCTGGCAGATTCAAAGTATGATGTATTTTCTGTGTTGAATGGACTTCAAAGTCCTTGTAACATGCTATACTGATTGACTTTTTTATTTCATCAGTCCTTCTGAAAAACAAGCAATGTGTGCCTGATGAGAGGACAACTGATTTACAAAGCAATTGTAGTTTATTACTAGTCTTCCACACCATCATCAGGGAAAAATATCATTAACACAAACGACCGTAAAGTTCTGGAAAAGTGTAGACCTTGTCCTCTTTCATTTCTTAGTTCTTAAAAGGAATCCAACTGCACTTATCAACATCCCTACACTGATAAAAGTGGGCATGCGAGGGTTATTTGTTTGAAGGTGTGCCCTGTTTTTTATTGTTGGGTATCATATCCAAACCAGATTTTTAGTGGTTCTAACCACTTGCAATATCTGACAACTTCTATGCATGAAATGAGTGCCTGGCACCTTGAGAAATCAAATCGGTGGCAATTTATAGCAATCTCCCACAGTGAATTAAATCATGATCAAATTTTTCATTAACTTAATTTGGGAAAATGCTGAAGCCCTTCCATTTCTTCCTTGAGGGGAAAATATACATAGTTCTGCATGTTAGAGCAAGGTTTTAAAAAGTATTTTTGTTGGTTTTTAAGCCTTCAGAAATGAGGCAAGGAGAACCCAGATTTTTTGTAACTTGGTCTGCTCATCTCTGTGAGAGTAATTTATCCTTCATAATACTGTGCAGCCAAATGAGAAGTCTCTTAATCAAGGTATTGGACTAATGCCAGTAGCCTCTTAGAAATATTTACAAGGAGTTGTCACCAAAATATGACCTCCATCAGTGTGCTGAAGCCCCTTTACCTATGTGAAGTCCCAATAGCAGTTGCAAAAACAAATATTCGTATAAAGTATACAAGGACTTGGAGTGATGCCCAAGGTGTTTTTCTGGAATTCACACCCTTCACATTTTTTTGAGAGGAAAGAAAATCAGAACACTCAAATGTGTGATATGTATACTCATTCAGAATATGAATGATGTTTATGAAATGTTCTTCTTAGCCATAGAATTGACAGTCCTATTTAAAGCTAAAAGAAATCTAAATCACTTTAATGACCTTTCTTGGGCTGCAAGACCAAATATTGTAACATATTTCTGTAATTATGCTTGGGGAATATGTAAATACAAATATTGTGTGAAAGAAAAGAGAATATATGCTAAAGAAAGCTGTTGAAAACATGTCTGCTTAATGCCACCAGAAAACCATTAGGTGTTTGGGATAAGAGTAATAAATTGCCTTTGTTTCTTAGGCAGTTATAGTGCCGCACTGATGCAGTGACAGAGCATTTCAAAACCTTCAATGAATTCATCCTTACAGCACTTCAGCAAGGAAAGGAAAACCCCTCACTCCTTTCATGCTGTGTGGAAGGACAGAGAAACACCATTATTCACTCATAATCACATGAGGACCTTGTGCCTCAAAAAGATTTGAACTGACTTAACCAAATCCCAGGTTAGCAGCCTAACTGCTTTCCCATCTTTCCCCCCTCATCAAGAAAAATACACTTCTTTTTCCAACCAGTGATGCTGTAATACAATATAAGCACAGAAAGATGACCTTACAAGGGGAACATATGAATGAAATTGAGGTATTGGATTCTTCATAAATTCTCAAGATTTCTTAAAGATTTTTGGGACCTTGTGCAACCTTTGGGATTGCCTACTAGCATTTACAAAAATACTGTCCCTCTCGTGTTTTACAGCTTACGTGATCAAGTCATCTGTACAAAAGCAATCAGTCAACCCTGTTAAGGACTCATTATTTTCTAAGACAGCTGGAAGGGTGATGGGAGCAGATAGAGTGCAAAGGACTGAGGCTCAAAGACAGAAGTGTGCGTATGAGTGAAAGGCTTGAGGACTTAAGTACTAAGCAAAATCAGGAACATAAAGACAAATAATAGGAAGGTTAAAAGGCAAGATAGCTAGGGACAATGCAGCAGACAGTATGAAGGAGCAAAGAAATGGTTCAGTGCAGAGGAAACCCTGGAGACAGCAAGAAGAACCTTCTGCCACGAGCAGGGAAAGATCACAAGGAATAGGCACCCTAAGTAAGCAAGCAGACAAAAACTGGACTAAGTCCAGCTATTAATGGACAGAAGAGCCCCTACTGAGTATGATGGGAGAAGGGGAGGTGGGTATTGAAGACTTCTTTGATGGTAGGAGGTTGAATGGATGAAGGGATCTTCCAGAGTAAGGCAGGAATGAATGCAAAAAAATCTGAGAGTGGGACAGAGGTCTCTTCCTCACAAGTGCCTCTCTCAAGCCTGTGCAGAGTACCACTGAGATCAGCTTCTAGAATGGAACACAATGATACCCCCTGTATGATGCATGGAAAACACACATGCAAGTCTGGGATGCTCTTTGCTTTTTCCTGTGAGGACAGGTGCTGCAGCTGCCTGCAGCCGGCCCTTCCAGTTGCTCTTGCACATGGACCTGGGAGAACCCAAACTCATCTACTGTGTTTTCCTGCCTACCTGGTACAAAAATGACCCCAAATTGTTTTCCAAGCTCTGAGGTTGAATCTCCATTCTCATCCTTTAGCTCCAGTGCCTCTAAAACATATTTCCTTCTCAGAATTTAAAGGCACTATGTTATTCAACTTCTCCTTCCATTCCCCTGATTCTTCTTCATTTTTTTTGTTTACAAGCCTATTTCCCCTCTTTTAAGCAAAACTGTCAATTTGCCATTCTTATTCCTCTTTTTTCCTGTAATATATTATAGTCTAATGAGATTTCCAATAGCCCAAATAAGTCTTCTCTTACTTGATTTTGCCTCATACCTCCAGTTAAATTTCATGTCGCAGCAAATGCGATCTTTAACTTCCCAGTCACTTCAAGACATCTCAGCTTTCTGAAGTTCATCCTGAGCCACTCACACCCCATTTATTTTACTCTTCTCACATATCATTTAAGGTCTATATTTTTCATTCTACAAAGCCATTTGTAGAATAGCTTTATAGAATAGCAAATGTCATTAGTACCTCCTGTTTGCATATATTTGCATTTAGTGTATGAAGGATGGCAGAACTTAAGTTAATCTTTAATAGATGTGTACTTATATCTTTCATAATACCTTAGTGCTGTTTCTCCTTTTCCTTCAGTTCACATCCCACATGTGTTATGATTTGGCTTAAATTAAGCCTGACAGATGCATCCTGCTGAGGCATATACGCATATTTTGGATGCAGAGAATATGACTTCCATGAATTTGTAAAGTGCCATTCTCCTGGTGAGCTTCAGAGCTGTATGGACTCCACAGTTCTCTTACCAGCATTATTAGTGTACACTCAATATCCACCTAATAGAACCTTTTTGGAATCACAGAATCATAGAATGATTAAGGTTGGAAAAGACCTCTGAGATCATCCAGTCCAACAGTCAACCCAACAACACCATGTCTACTAAACCATCTCTTGAAGTGCCACATCTACACGTTTTTTGAATACCTCCAGGGTTGGTGACTCCACCACCTCCCTGGGCAGCCTCTTCCAATGCCTCACCACTCTTTCAGAAAAGAAATTTTTCCTAATATCCAACCTAAACCTCCCCTGATGCAACTTGAGGCCATTACTTCTCATCCTATTGCTTGCTACTTGGGCAAAGAGACCAACACCCTCCTCACTACACCCTCCTGTCAGGAAGTTGTAGAGAGCGATAAGGTCTCCCCTCAGCCTCCTCTTCTCCAGACTAAACAACCCCAGTTCCCTCAGCTGCTCCTCATAAGGCTTGTTCTCCAGACCCTTCACCAACTTCGTTGCCCTTCTCTGGACACGCTCCAGCACCTCAATGTCCTTCTTGTAGTGAGGGGCCCAAAACTGAACACAGTTAGTGTGACTGTCTTACCATGATCACCTGTAGGCATGGCACTGGCACTCCTGGAAACTGGATGTGCATATTTTTTTCTTGAACAAAGTAGATGCAAGTGAAAAGATCTAACTAGAGATGTTATATTGCTAACTCTGTTTCCTTAACAAAACATCGGGGTGTATCCACAAGAGCTTTGAAGCTGTCTGCCTGCATGTGCGGGGAAGAGAAGGGAGCTCCTTTCCAGGGAGGTACCTGATATTCTAAAGGTCTCCCTCTTCATTGACTATATGGCAAGAATAGAAAGATTAACTTCATGTGGCCTTAGTTAGTATCTGAGAGTTATGAATTTTAACCACTGCTAGAATCCCACCTTCTCACCTGTTAATGAGGCTGTAAATTGATTTGAAGCAGGTTTTTGCTTTTAGATGTTTCCTATTCACTCTGTGAGGAGCAGCAAACCAGAGTCTGAGTGCACTGATGATCAGCAGCAGTTATGAAACAGCTTAGGAGCCTTTAGAAATATGGATCTAAGGAACAAATTCCTCTGTTCTGTGATTCCACTGCAGTTGGTGATTATTATAAGAATAAGGTATTTGATCTTTGATTCCAACACAAGCTGTGTCTGAGCATGAGGATTTTTTGAGAAACTCTATTACACCCCCTTACCCTGCTGTTTCCCTGCTGATTAATGACTACTTTTTGAAAGCTATCACTTTCCCAATTTGTCATGCATTTAACAAGCACTATGCAATTTTTGCAGAGTATTAGTATCTTAACTAGTGAGCCATGCATTGCTAAATGAAAAAAAAATAACCCAATGTTGAAAATGTATATTGTTTCTTTCTCATCAATTTTAATTAGATAGTATTGCTGGACTTATCCCATGTGCACATAGATAGGTCTCTGTGTGCCATTACATTATAAACTAGGATCTGGCCTTGCAGCCTATTCCATGCAGGCCTGTGCTATGTTCATGCAAGTACCTCTGAAAACAGGAGACTTCTGTGTGCTTGTAACAATTTACCTGCACACAATGATTTGCAGAACTCCTAACAGCCCTTATCTCTCCAGGTCTTCATTTTCTGGCTGAGGAGTAAAAATAATAATGGTATTTCTTGCCCTGTTGACTGTCACTGGAACATTTCAAGCAAGATTACGTATAAGAGTGTGCATGATCATGTATACAAATCACCGCTTGAGACTTAGACTCTAAGCATGTGGGTGCTACTGACACGGAAGTCAGTAATAATGAAATAATTCAGTAAGACAAAACAGCAAGTTCGGAATGGTAGAAAATGTTTTAAGGTGAAACAAAAAGGTGCTTTTCTGGTTTATTACACTGCAAAACAGTTTGGTGTTTGCTGCTTTCTGATTCGCATGCAATTGTTCACTGTGTATGAATTGAAATTAATTCCTAAAGTCCTACTTAGAAAAGCACACTGGAACATGTCTTGCTAAGGACCTTTGCCTGCCCTTTCTGACATGCAAGTTATTTAGAAACCTGACTACAGTTTTGGACCATCTGGTAACCTCTGTCCATGTTTCCTAAGTTTATTCCTTTCCCCTGCCCTTTTAGAATGTACATGATAAACCCATCAACAAATACCAGGTTAGATAACCATATAATTTAATTTTTTTTTCCCTGAATCCTGCCATCTCTGTAGAGCTAGTAGCAGCTGACAGCATGATTAGTAGGTTATGCACAGTTTTGATTAGCACCAAGTATATTTTAATAGACAAGTCAGAAGCAATCTGGAAATGTTTGTTGATAAAAATAATTGGAAAGATAAATTCAAGCATGACTAGAGAGAATATGTGATCATCAAAAGTATGCTTCATGTAGTCAATTTTAAATTATTTCATTCCAAACATTCTTCTAAAACTAATCACAAACAAACATTGCCCATACTGGAGTTACTCAAATGACCTATGACTCCAGAGCATTTACAATACAGTTCACCCTTTAGCTGGGGAAATGTCATTGAAAATGCCAAGGGAATGGGAAGCTGAAAGCTTAAAAGGTTTGATATACTGGTAGCATTAATTTCCAATGTTTTCCCATTATTGTCAAGTCTGTTGAAGTGTTCAGTTACACCATTTGGGGTTTCTCCTTTCCTTGTTCACCCTTCTTGGTTTTTCAGTGCATTTTTAGTTCTTGCAGGTGAGACCAGTTAAGATCCGTTCTTTTTCTGCAATGTTTTACTTGGTTCACAAAGCTCAGCAGCAATTGCAGTGCACTGCTTCTGAAGGCACTGTTATTCTTCAGAGTATTATCTTGGCTGGAATGCTACAGGGCAGGGTGCTGATTCCCAACTCAGTCCTGAGTTTCACCAAACCCAGAATCCTTCTGCAATCTTTCACATCTGCGATCTGTCAGTAGACATCTCTAATCAGCTTCCTTCTTCAGCCAGGGTGGGACACTAATAAGTTCCACATAAAGACTGCTTTCAGGTCAATGCGTTTTCCCTCACAGATACAGCTGTGCAAATGTGCAAACTATGTTACAGAGTGACTTGACAGAAATGGCAAACAGCAAATACTTTGCAAAACCAGTCACAAAATGCTGAGGCAAACTCTTTAAAAAAGCAATAGAAAACCTAGCCCTGATTTGAACTTCGCCCTGATTTGAGCAAGGGGTTAAACTAGATGACCAATTTATTTTCATTACTCATTTTATTATTATTTATTCTGTAGTCCTGCACTAGATAGGTCCTGTGCAGCTAGGTAACTTAACTTTCCAAAAGCACTGTGTTCCCAGCAGCCCTTAGTGTATTTGGCTGTACAACAGTCTTTGGTCACCTGAGAGGCACAATCATGCATATGCCAAAACAAGTTATTAAAGCTTCCATTTAAGATTCTGGATTAGGTTTCAAGAATCTGTATGTGTAGCTTTTGTGGGCTTCTTTAGACATTCCATCTGAACTTCTGATGGACTGATTTTTTAAAATTAATTTCTTGGCTCAAATGTGTTATCCTTTTTTCCTTGTTTTATCTTTTGAACAGCACATTCTTTTGCAAAACTGTGTAGGTATCTTCTGTCCTTTAATTTGTCTACGATAGATTTCCCCTTTTCAAATTAAAACAGCTCACAAAACCAATCAGCATTTGGAGCAATACATCAATCATTTTACCAAGCTCAGAACAAAAGGAAAGAACTATGTAAATTTTGTGACTTGTTAGTGTTTTTCTTTTGGTTTGCTTTTTGTTTATTTTAATCAATGCAGAATTGCCAAATATCAGTTTGAAGGAACTAATTTTACACAGGTACCAAAAATGAAGGGGAAAGATTTATACTTAGGGTGCATTTTTTGTCATTGTGTTATAGATTGGCTTATCCTTCTTTAAAAAATTGGGTTTAGTCAGTAATACTACTTCCAGCTCATCCTTCAGACTTGCTGCTATGTGTAGACTTTGACTTGATGCTTCTTGCACCTGCACCAGTATAAAGCAGGACAGATATCAATAAAGTCAATGAAAATTTGGAAGTCTTAAAGTTAGAGTGAAAGGAAAATTATTCCCTTGTTCTTAGCAGTTTCTTAGTTTAAACACCCTGGAGAAGCACTCTAAAAGGTCTGTCATTAATACAGATCCTGAGGCTGTTAATACCTCGGTAAAATATTTTCAGCTGTTTGTAGCACCAGCATCATTTCATTTGGGAAGAAAGAGAGTTCTAGTCTCAGTAAATATATCGGTTTATTGTGATCTCTGTTGTCATGTGCTTACAGGAACTGTATAATGGAAAACCTTTCTAGAGGTAAAATAGAAAACTAAGAAATAAGCCTTTTAAATCACTAATCAAAATGAAGAATAACTTCAGGGAAGGAGGATGAGCACTGGTATTTATTATACCACATCCTTTGTCTGACTTACGAAGTGACACTGCAGATCTATAATTTCTTTCAATGTCTTTCCCAGGCACAGCTTAAGTTTGCTGGGTACATAGATCTTCCTTTCCCTCTCACAAAATAAAACAGATATGGGACTCAAATGACCATCTTCATGATTGCAACTGATAGGAGTTCTTTTATGGTCACGCTGCTGGCTGACCATTTTCAGCAGTCTAGCAGGCAGGACTCAGGTGGGATGGGGAGGGTGGGCAAAAGAGCAGTAATGTCCCGAGCACAGCTTTCTCCTCATCTCTCTCTGGCACTGAGTGGCAAACATGCTAGTGCTCTTGCCAAGAAGCCCCTGGGGCGAAGCGAGACTGCGTGCCCCTAGCCGGAGAGAGGCAACTGGCTGCAGGCCAAAGCAGGGGCAGCAGGGAGAAGAACAGCATAGGGGAAGCGTAGGTGACAAAAGTTAACGTGCTTTAGTGAGGATTTAATTACCAGGGAGTTTTGCTCTGAGTAGGAGCCTCAAAATGGATAGAAGGTCATTTTAACCAGGGAAACGGTTAAACAATTAAGTGAAATTATTAATCAGAACATCTTTGACTTTCAGTGGGAGTAGCTGCAAGGGATTTTGAAATACAGGGACCGTGGGCATTTTTAAAAATATTCACTTGCTGATCACTTGCATCTGACTTGGCTTAAATTTTGCCCATGGATAAATAGCCACAGTGTTTCCTCCACTTTTCATCCAGTAACTAAGAGATCCACTGTTATAATTCTGTGTTTTCTGCAGAAATAATTAATATATAAAAGAGAGAGGTTTCAATAAAGGCATCCACATACAAGCAATTACATGAAGGCTTAGTCAGTCCAGCTGTTGGCAATAAGGCAGTAGTGCGGCTCTCATTTTGTGCTTTCTATCCTTTTATGCTACTGTCTTTTAGTATTTGCTTTTTACTCATGTTCTCTTTTTTGGCATTTTTAAACATGGGTCTGCTATACGTGTTAGGGCTCCATTCATATTTTGGGTGACAGAGTAATGGGGGGAAGTTAGCAATCAGTTTGTTACATGAAAATCCTTTATAACATCCCATTTTAAAACCTCACATGTTTGCTAGCACTGTAGTTATTCAAAACCCAGTTTCAGCAGAATTTGTATTGAAATCCAATAAGTCAAACACAATTTAAGTAACTTTCTTAGCTCTCTCCATGGCTTTGATTGCTTTTGTCACTGTAATACTCTTCAAAATGTGAGCAATAATGGCAAAAGAAAAATTCCTGGGAAGAGATGCTTGATGGAAGGGGAAATTGGGGGTAAAGGGTGCAACCTACATCAGTGACTCTGCTTATTAGTAATCACAGGAAATCCAGAAAGTACAAATACGGCATACATAACTAAGCTGAAATCTGTCAAGAGCACTGGCTCACTTCAGATATTGCAGTTTCTAAGTCCTGGTTCTGAGCCTACCATGTGACTAACTTTACATATCCAGGGTATGTTAAACAAGATTCTTATCTCTAAAAGCAAAAAGTGATGGTCTCCATCACTGGATGCAGAGACATTATTAGGTATTGGTAGAAGGTGCTTTGAGTCAACTAGATGTTCTTCACAGGAATCATAAATTCTTTGTGTTCCTCTCCTTCTCTGCTGATCTAGGGCTGAAAGCAGTTTTCTCAGGACCATTTAATTGTCCTGTCAGTATATGCTTGGAGGTCTGCTAATTCATGAGCCAGTAAGTCTGATTTATGACGTCACTACTGCAAGATGGAAGAATAAAATGAAGAGATGCTTTATATCATAGTAGTATTAAAATTCATACAGCAGTTAACACTGTTCTTATGCACTTTTTTGTCCTCTCTTCCACTGTGAAGATTACCATATGTTTACACAGCACAAAAAGTAGCCTGAAAACTGGATCAGAAATAGAATTTTCATGATAAAATGTTTTATTCCTTTTACATAAGCTTCATGTAAAATTAACAACTATAACAAAATAACACAGCCTTTCCTTCTCTAGCTATAACAAAAACATTGTTATTGCTGAAATCTGGGTCAGTGAATCTTGCATTGTTCCTACAGTCAAAATTTTAAAAGATCTTAGCAAATAACTAATTTGAGATCCCACACTATATAGACCACAGAATTTCAACCAGAAGTTCTTGTCTCAAGCATATCTGGAAAAATTCTGCATAATTTAATCACCTCCTTCTAGTGCCATGCTAAGAAGTACCTAGTGCTAAAAAATACTTAATAAATAATATTAGTGAACCTCCAAAGACGAAGAATTTTTTTTTTAAAGCTGTGTGTTTTAGGAATAAGACACTGAGGCTGACCTAACTTCTGAATAAGCTGTACCCAGCTGGCAGAACAAGAAAAAGAATTTCTAAAGTGAATTAGGCACTAAATATTAACTGATCATTGTAACTACCAGTTTCCTGTGGGGATCTGGAAATTACTTTGCCCAGAATGCTGAAACAGTGAGAGCCAGTCTTGCTTGTGGCACATTAAAGGTCAATGGGATACATGCCCTAAAAGCTATAAGTGTTTATGAAAAAAACCCCACTTTGTAATTACTCTAGTGAATAATGGATTTTTGATGCAGAGGGGTGAGGCATCGGATTCACATCAAGATCCAGAAGCAGCCAAAACTTTGAGATTTATCTTTCTGCATCTCAGTAATATACCTGTGTGAAGATCCTTCTCAAATCTTCTGTAACAGTAAAGAGAACTTAAAATTTGACTAAACTAGCATTGATAGAAAGATGCAGCTATAAATAAGATGAGCTAATTACTTTGCCTGCATATTACGGAATTTTGAATAACATTGTCAAATGATAGGTGTTTGAAGAGTTAATCTTAATAGT
Organism: Scopus umbretta; assembly: GCA_013400535.1. Classification (NCBI taxonomy): domain Eukaryota; kingdom Metazoa; phylum Chordata; class Aves; order Pelecaniformes; family Scopidae; genus Scopus; species Scopus umbretta. The sequence continues at coordinate 27,982 of VZTL01035795.1, read as the reverse complement.
TTAAAATAAAACAAATGCTAATAAAAGTTGAATAGTTAATCTTAAGTGCTGACCACTTTCCTGTCTAATCAGAAAGAGAACATCTCTTGCAGCAGTAGAAAAATCTCTTATTTAGGAATGAACTTCATTAGGAGGCATCTTATTTTGAAAATATCTCTTATCATATCACTTTTCCGGTTCCTCTACCTTCAGTTTTGAAGACTTTGACTTCTTCCAATCAATGAAAGAAACTGTACTGCAAACTGTGGAGAATCTACAGTCCTGGATCCAAGCTATATATGCAGGAAGCAGAAGAACCTGTTTTTATGTCTTTCTCCTACCAGTATCACACGTGATATTGCTGACTGCCAAAGCATACTTGACCATATTGAAAATTTTGTTTTGATGTTTACTCCCAGCTCATGGGCAAGCAAAGCAAAAAACAGTTCCTTATTGGTTCCACACTAGTTCCAGCTGGACATGAAGATTTCTGGTCATATCTTAAAGTTGACCTTCCAGCTTGCTGATGAAACTGTTTTGTTCACCTGCAACAACATATGACTCGCACACTCCAGTGCCGAACCTATATTCTCAGAAGGGACAAGCATCTAACAGTTTTCATAAGAATATGTAAATTGTAGCATGCACTCTTTAAAGCTTCAATCTTACCAATGGAGTTAATTTTCTGTTGCTGTGAATATACTAGTATTACTAATTTGATTTAATTCACCAGCTGGGACAGATGAAGAAACCATGAAAGAGTTCAGAATGGTGCCTTGGCACTTAAATATCCTATCAATGCTGGAGAAATACTATTTTAGGAATAAAGTTGGATGCTACAGAGGAGAAGAAACAAATAAGCAAAAAAAACCACAACCTGTATTTTTTTTCATGAGCAGCAGAACTAAAGAACTTTCCAATAGATTTCTGACCTTAATTCCCACTTGTTTTCTTCCTGCAATAATATCAGCGCAATGTTTAGCAGCAGGTAAATAAAGAACATAACACCAATGGTCCAGAGATAAGAATGATAGCAGATCAGCTCTTTCTTAGGGTCACTACATTTTTCTTCAAATGAGGTACCACCTCAAATCTTGCTTCAACTGACTTGTCTTTCCTATTCTTGTGTTTCTCATTCTGATCAACTCTCAAACAGTTGTGTCCTAAAAACCATAAACTGAAATCCCACTTCCTTTTTAATAGTCTTATCCTTATAAGTAGTTGTTGAGGTCAGACAGTGATCTTGCAGAAAAGATCTGTCAATCATTTATAAATAAAATGACCTCTTCCATTTCCATTACTTTCTTGTCATTGCAGGAAAACCAGAACTGAAAAGTTCAGTGTTTTCCTATCCTTTGGCAGCATTCAGGGCCAGGGATTCATTCTGAGGCTTATTAAGATTTTGAAAGAGCACTCCTGGTTAAATTCCAATTTTTTTATAAATGAACCAGAAAAAATCCATAAGAACATCACTGTGTTTTGTATGTGCTTCTTTCTTTTATACCGGTTTAGTTCTTCTTTATTCACCATTGCAGAAGATCCTTAATTTGTGTAATTCAGGTACACCTAACCTGTTGCTCTTGAGGTGTCTCCTACATATTGATATATGCTTGGTACAAACACAGAAGTTATGGACCGTATTTGGGGAGCAGAGGAAGAAGTTGCACATTGTCCTAGGGAATAATGGAATATAATAAACAAAACTTGCTTAAAAATTCTAATGAAGAAATACCTAGGATGACAAATTGGGATCCCAGTTTACAGTTAAACAGGTTCAAGGTAGTTTCTGATAACTACCATTTATGGTGTTCAGACATCACAGTTTAACACAATTTAAAACCACAGCACTTTCATCTAGTACCAGGTGTTCATTTCTTCTGAAAAATCTGAATTATTCTGCTCATATAAAAACCTGTCTCATAAAATATATATTTACTTTCCATGTTAACTTGATGTGTACAGAATCCAGTGATGGCTTCCCTTCAATTGTGAGCGTTCTCATCTTTCTGCATGCTGTACAGGTTGCTTTCCCAATAAGGACGGCCACCTGAGAAGGGAATAAGTGACCACAAGACTTTCAGTGTGAAATATATCACTGAGCTGAACAGCAGAAGAAAATATAGCTAAGTCAAATGCTTCAGCCAAAGGGACTCCAATTATACTCTCCAGGGGTGATTTTAGAGGTGAGCAATGCTGCACGTTAGAAATACAATTCAGAGTTCACACAGAACACCAGCCTATTTTCAAAAAACAAAAGGAACAAAAAGCTTCTCATTGCTATCATAAAAACCGAAGCTCTCTTGGGGAACAAGAGCTCCAGACAAAGCAATGCAACAATCCTTCTTTACATCAGCTGAGGACTTGAATCCTGAGTTCTCAAGGTGTTTAAGGTCTTTGGGAATCACTTTTTTCCACCAGGATGGCTCAGCCTTTCCTGTGAATGGAATGTCACAACTGCTTTACAGCTCACAGTTAGCGTTACTATTTAAGCCTGGTCAGGATTATAAGGAAAATGGAATCTATTATGGAAACTGCAGTGCAATTCTGAAGCTAGAACTCAACCATTTCACAGGTGGGATGCACACTTGGCATATTGTTGGTGACCATTGTGCCTCAGCAAATTTTTTTGCCAAGTGCTGGGGTTTCCCTGTCAACTGATTTTACAGAAGCGTAAGTTCATTGAACCCTAACTGCCCCATTTCCACTGTGTCCTCACAGATGGATAATATCATAGTACATCACGTATCCCTCAGATGTGTGGACACGACAGTCCTCCAAAACTAGAACACATTTCTCAAATACAGACAGATAATAATATAGAAGACTCCAGAGATGATCTGCTTATAAGAGAGGAGATGGTAAAAGCAAAAGAAAAAAGTTAATCACTGTACTAAGTTACATCTGAACATGGTTTTTGCTTTCTGAAATCTTGTAGTGCAGATAAAGCTAAAGGAAGAAGTTATGCATACGAAGAAGTTTTTTAAAAGCATTTTTATTTCTCTCTGGTAAGTCAAGCAGCTCTTTGACCCTTCCCCATAGAGCAGGAAGTGGCGTTGCCAACGCTCCAACTCTCTCACCAATGGAGAGTTACTCTCTGTGTTTCTTATGTTGGTGACAGGTGTAGGAATTCATCTTTTCTGCTAGCAATTTACTTTGAATGAAAAAACATCTTTTTGGATAATCCAGTTAGCTAACTTTTTCAGTTAGCTACATAAGCAAATTAATTTCCTTCAAATTTCGAACACTTTTTGTATTGCATAGGACACAATTCATATAAACTGTTTAATTTAATGGGGCTTTGGAGGAATGAGTAATTACAAGGGTGACACATTCTGCAGGGAGAGATAAATCCTAATGCAAATTCTATCTCTGCATTCACACGGAGTCTGTCCCAAATTCTAAGGTAACTCTTCACTGTAGGATTACCTATTTTTTTAAACAATGTCTCCTAACATCCTGATACAAAAGCCTTATCTTCTTGTTGCCTATAATTATGAGTGAACTTTAAACCAAGCTAAAATCTGAGCAGAATAATTCAATGTTCTGTCATCTTCTAACATCATCCTACTATGCCAAGGCTTGTATTTGCTGATCCCACTATTTATGCAATTCTTTTGCAACGTAAGCACCAGGCTGGTTTAAAACACCCATTCCCTACTTGCACTTTATTCCATTTTACCTCCTCTATTTCACACTTTCCAGCTCTCCACACCTAAGTGATACTAGATGCCTATCCATAACAGTGATTCCAAAGGGTTTAATCAGATTGCAGAAAAGAATTGTTAATTTGGGAGCCACATCAGAAGTAGGACCAGCATGGGGACATCAGACAGCACTCTGAGGAAAGGGATCTGCTGGGTGGCTGGCTTGTGCAGCGCACATAAAAAGTTTTAAGGTGGACTTAACTGCAGCATCAGCCAGACAATCATTCTGTTTTGTAGAACAAGAGAGATTCATTTTCTTGTTATCAGCTCTCCTAATTATTCCAGTTCACTGAGCAAACTCCACATTTAAGGATCTCTTAGAGCTTAATAAGAGTATGTTCAGTGAAGTGCTGCACAGACATACCAGCTCCAGCCTGGGGGAAAGCATAGCTACATTAGCACCAAGTTCCACCAGGGCTCGTTATTTTCTTAACTGTTTCATTTAGCCTGTGCACCACTCTGCTTTGACTCCTCTGCTTTTAGCTCCATGACTAACTTGGCTGTCTTTCAACATTACTGGACCACGGAGTGTAAACAGACCCTAAGTCCTTCTGCATTTCTGCTGCCTAATGAGGTGTGCAAACAGAGAATCCCACCTTTAAATTCCCTCCCAGTTTCTCCCCCACCCGGTACAAAAATGACTCTATGGGTTTCTCTTCATGTGTCTCCACCTTCTCCATTTCTCTTCATCTTCTGCACTCCACATGGCAAGGGCTGTCCTCACCGTGTACAAAGCACACTGTCATGGCTTGAAAAACATTACAGGTTGTTCCCAGGCACAGGATAAAGAAGCCATGATAAGGCAGTGTGGGATGAATGCAACAGGTGGAGGTGTTTCAAGAGGGCAGATGCCAGGCACAGAGTAATTTAACTGCTCCAAATCACCTACCTTTGTAGCTGACTTCTGTGCACTGAATGTACTGGGACCCTTAGGAAACTGGCCTCATTGGACTAAAACCTAGCCTTTCTCAATACCCCCTCAGTATGGCAATGTATCCCTTTTTGCCTTCACTCCTTTTACTTTACATGAACACCTTTCTTTACAGAACCCTGTTCTAATTCTTGCATGGTCAATCCTAAAACAAGACTAGTGTGGACAGCACTCAAATCTCCTTGACACATCATTCAAACTCTTGGACAAGATAGATTCAAAAAGAAGAACGGTTTTGTAACCATCTAGGGCAGAAGCCACTTCTAACTAAACAAATTGTCCTTATTATTTGAAATCTTATGCTAAATACCAAACTGTTGTGCTTTTGTTTTGCTAAGTCCTTCAGCCTAGCTGCTACAATTCTCACTCAGACTATAAGGTTGAAAGAATTTCTGTTGATCTGTTGTGAAAAAGTTAATCCTGAAATAAAAAAAAGTGGGTTTTTTTTCTTTTTTTTTTTTTTTTTTTTGAGGGTAGAGAAAACATCTGGTAAATGCTTTAAATTATGTCTTCACATGTCAATCAAAACAGCAGTAGGAAATTTCTGCCCACATAGCTGGGGGCATGTCTATTCTGATAACTTCATCTAATGCACCAGCTATGTAAACTTTGAGTCTTACTTAGACAATTGGAAGAAAAGGATAGTTACAAGAATCCCCAGAAAAGACATCTTCACCGGAAAGCCCAGAGGAATCCAGTTTAATTTCCATTTACTTCATTTCAGAGGCCATCTTCTGAGCTGTTGACTCTTTACAGTTCCTTTCAGTTCAGGGGGAAAATGAAGGCAAGTACAGGAAATGTAATAGCACTGCAGATGCCAGGGTGGTGGCCAGACGATCTCTAGCAATTGTTACTAGGGCTGAGCTGATCTTCAGTCAAATCACATTGCCAGACAGTATGTGCATCTTACAATCTCCCTGTTACCCTGACTGCAGCTAAAATGTGTGACCTTAGACCACCTTTACCATGAGCTAAGATAACACTTTTCATCTTGCAGCAGGCTCAGTATAAACATGTGTGCGTGTCTGTGACTGCAGAGGTAATTTGCTGCAGCCACTCACCCTGGTCACTTATCTGTATCAAACTGCGTATCTACACAGCAATTTTTTTCTTCAGCAGATGTTTCTCATTGGCTATCTGCATGAACATCTTTGTAAAGATTGTCTATATATTTAATCTAATTTTAAATTAAATTAGATTAAATTGGTATAGGCTACATTAATTAGCTTAGATCAATCTTGTTTTTTAAAGGTACTTCTATTCTAGCATAAAAACATTGAAACAGGGAGTTAGCAATCATCTTTCTTCAAGTGCTGCTCAAAGAATGACTGTGATCACTGCTCAGCTTCATTGTTGTAGCTGTTCTGTAAAATAAAGGCAAGTATTGTCAGTTTTCTGAGTTCATGTTAGTGAGAAAAAACTATTCTCCTTACACTAACCTCCTTACAAGAATTTTTCTATATAGAAAAACTTGATCTTAGAATTGCTGGCACTTGCTAGGCCAATAGGGCTCATAACATAATAAGGATTTTGCTTGAGAGTCTAGTTTTAAAATTAAAGGTATTGTTTTGATGTTTCCATGGAACTGTTTCTGCAGAAGAAACATGAAGCTACCACAACTCACACATATAGTGTCTATATAAATTTATGTCCTTCTCTTCAGCTACATAAGAATTTTTGCAGTACAATCAGCACAGCAATGGGTACAGGGATTTTTCCGCACACTACCTGCATTGCAAATGTGAATTACAGGCTAGTGGCTTTTTCTGTGATGGAGCATTTATAGCTGTTTCTTCAGGACTTAAGGTTGAAGCTAGATTCCCTGCAGGAACCATGATGAATGACAAAAA
>VZTL01035795.1:10936-21486 GCA_013400535.1 Scopus umbretta | reverse complement strand
AAAAAAAAAAAAAAAGTGTGACAATGGAAGGTGTAATTTGACATTTAGGTAAAAAGGGATTTGAACTCTGCTGTGTTCTGTATTTCCCAAAGGAAATATTAGGCACAGGACGATGATTTAATGGTTTCTGAAGACCAAAGGTTGCTCAAACAGATAAGGGAGGAGTAGAAAACACATGCAAAGGCAGGGATTCAGACATGTTCTTTCTTCATGCCATTCCTCATGGCCTGTCATATGCCTTCAGTGAAATTTAGTGGTAGTATTCTTTCCTGAGACCTGTTGTGAGTTGTAACAATACAGTCCTTGGGACTTTGACATTGTAATTTGTTGCCATGACAGTAACAGGGATATTATAAATTAAGCTCTCACAAGGTCTCCATGCCTCGAGACAGAGGCTGTGAAGGAAAGGGGCCAAGAAATTATATATGAATCTTATGAGAAAATATGTTTTTTCTTTCCAAACATCAGCAAAATCGGGTTTGATGCTGTTCCAGCTAAAATCCGTGGGAGTTTCATCAGTGATATCAACAGGAGCAGAATCAAGCACAGTTTGTCATGGAGATTAGTATGCAAAAACATGAGATGTGAGCAGCAAAAAACCTCTGCAGTCCTTCATGAGACATCCTTTCCTGGCTTTTGGAAGCACTTGCTGTTGTTGCTACTTTTGTACATGAAAAAGAGAAGAGCTAGACATCAGAAAAATGATATTGTTTGCTAATCTCTAAAGGATATCATTCTGCTTTCAATAAGACAGATTTGGCTGTTTTCCTAACTCAAGGAAGTCAGATGGTCCCAGAAAGCTTTTGCTTGCAATTATGCTCTCTGCTAAGACAAGGATACAAGGGCTGAGTGCCAAGTCAGATCAAGTGTTTCAAAGGACTTTAGACTAGATCCTTTGGCTTTCACTCACATAAATGCTGTTCAATCACATAGATAGTTTGAGAAAGGACTATTTTCATGCTTAAGATTGAAGGATTTGGCTGTAAAAGAAAGGAAACTAATCCCAAGGTTCAGCAATTATTTCCCAATGTTTTTCAGCTAATAATTAAAAACATTGAACCCTTCACACTGAATGGCACAGCCAGCTTCAAGACAGAGTCAGGGGATGTTAGAGCACTTAGGACAGTTATCCTGTACAGCAAGGGATTCATCACCTGGGCAGAGAAGAGCTCTTTTATAAAACTTTTCAGCCATTGATTTGAAAAATGGCCTGTATCTTTACACTCATGCTGCAGAAAGGAAGGCACAGGGATATAAGCAATGTTTTCAAGGTTAAACCATAAGGGAGTTACTCTGTTATAGTGCCAAGGATGCCAGAGCGTGTCTCTGCCCTTCCAGGCAGTCGTGCTTTAGCAGGAATTGAATGCAGCACACCCTGCTCGTTAGACACACTTTAGGCATATCCAGTGCATTGAAAGAAAGATCCCAGAACCAGAGTAAACAGAAGTGAAAATAGGCAGCTCTGACAAAGTGCTACATTTCAGGAAGAGGGTTTGTGTGTGTGTGTTTGTGCTTCCAAAGAAGTCATCACTATTGTACAGATGAATCTTCATTTTCATCATCTTCGTCTTCATTACAAAGCCATCACAACCTTCAAGTTCAATGTGCAGCCCTCAAAGTAAGGGTCGTGGACTGATGTCAGTGGAAGGGTTGAATGTGCAGTGAACACACAACACCAACACAAAGCAATTTATTGTTCAGCTCTGAGAGTAGAATTTTGCCATCAGTGTTTTAATCAAGTTACAAGCCAAGATATATGTCTTACGGCTTCGGCGGTTTTCCAGGTCTGTGGCAGATATTCTACACAGATTTACAGGGCACTTTGCCATAGTTCTGTCCATTTCTCACATTTTATATTTCTATATGTCACCTTGACTTCAGTTAAGTTTCTGCTGTCTGCATATGATGCTTCTTGCATTCTCAGAAAGGAAAGAACAAAGTGTAATTTCAAAAGAAAAGACAGATAAAAAGACAGGAAGATAAATGTTTGCAGGGAGAATAGAACCAGCCTTAAAGAGAGAGAAAGAATAATTATAACTATTAGAGTTTGGAAACTAGTAAAACATTCTCTAAATTGCTATTTTCTATACAATTGTGGAATAAATCTAAGATCAGAAATCTCAGTATAAGATGTGGCAGAATTCTTGTTACCATTAAGCTTAAAATGCCCATTTTTTCACCCTTGCAGAAGCACAGTACATTAGTTTTAAAACTCTTGTTGACCTAAATAAACTAATGTTCCTTTCTTTTCCCATCACATAAGTTATACAGCTCCTCTGGGCTGTTCATAAGGTGAAGTGGCTAAGTATCAGTTAGGACCACTACTCAGTTTTCTAGGTAAAACACTGGTGTTTCTTGTGCCTCCACCCTCAGAGCTCTCATCTGTAGGGTGTCCCAAGTGCTCCGCTGTTCCTTTGTACTCGCAAACCCCCGTGGGAAAAGATCGAACCAGCTGATGAGGAAACATCTGCAGTAGTACCAGTAACACAGAGAAAACACTCAGCTGTGAACAAAATGCAAAAGCCACCAAAACCACGACCAGCCAACTGTCCTGCAAGCTCTGGGAACAGAGTGAATTATGAGAAGTAATTTGCTGAGCTTAAGTGCAGAGAAGACTAAGGTGAGTTTGTGAAGAAGCAGCAAGGATTTCTGAGTTTGGCCATTTTGTAGAAGGTAGCCACATAAATAATGGGTACACTGAAGGTAATAATACAGTGCACCCCACAAAATTAATTCAGTAAAGCTATTAATTATTAACAGTAAGCCACTGATTATTATTATTATTACTTCTAGTCATTATTTTTAATAACTGCAACCTCAACCTAAAATGCCTAGTCGTCTTATCTCTACATATGGACCAGCAGATATTGAATATGTTATATTTAGAATTTTCTGCCTCACAAAAACCCATAAAAAATCTTATGAGAATAGACTACAACAGTAATTTGGTTTTGTGTACCTTTATTTCCATAGTATTGACATTTTAATAGGTATGTAGGTTCTGTGGTCAGCTGAGAATTTAAAGTTAGTGTATGGATGCGTGACTAGATTTCTGTTGATTTTCATTGTAATTTCTTCTCACCATATTCACCTAGAGAAAAAAATAAAAAAATTATTTGTTTTTTTCATTTCAAATTTTAATGTTATTGTATCCGTTAATCCCCTGAGTTTCTTCCATACCAGAGATTTATCATTTCTACTATCTTTCCAAGACAGTAATTGGAAGTGAAGGGTAAGCCTTTCCTTTGGGTTTGGCTTCAGCATGAATATGAAAAAAAGAGAGAAGCAAAACAAACAGCAGAATGACTCATCTTGCTGACAATAAATGTTCTTCTACTAGAAATATTGCATGGGTGGGTTAGACATGCTGTGGTGGGTCCATGATGCATTGGAGAAAAAAAACAAAACCCCACAATTTTGGCCCTTCATTCACAATGTTACAGGAAACGTTACAATACTAAACATGTAGCACAATGAAATAAAACAAGGGAAAGAGTATTGGAAATTTTGAAAAAGCATGATTGGTAAGTGTCCCATGACTGGTGTTGCTGGCTTTCACAGAGCAGCAACCACAAATTTCCCGACTCCTCCTGAGCCTGGCACTGACATAGAGGCCCTTGCATTCCCATAAAGGATCACTGAAGTGAGTAGGATAAAGGGTTAGTTTGAAGAAGATAAACTGGNAACTCTGAATTAAGCTGAAACCAGGACAATGAAGCTGGAGCAGTTACCATCTACAGTTACCACTTGCAGTAATTAGACAGTATTGCAAGACAACATTTTAAGTCCTTTAAAACATTCAAGGGTAAGAAGATGACACTATTAGGGTTAGGACTTGTTTTGCTGAAGTAAGAGAAGCAAGCACCAAAAATGCTCCTCAAAACATGATGAAATATTAAAGCTAATTCCAGGTAACTTTTATGCTTCCCAGTTTAATTTGCATAGTAGGAAGAAAATGAGAAGGAAAGGATAAGAGTCGTATTCTTTGGTTTGAATGTAGCTGACACATAAAAAAAGGTCTTCTGCAAATTGGCACTGACTGTGTTGACATCCATCAGATCCTACTGGATATCCATACAGAGAAAGAGATGGAAAAATAATGTAAAAAAGAAACATGATAAGGTTAAGTATTACTTAAGGGATTTGAGAAGCATTGGTAAGATGCTTATTCTTTTTCCTTCCAAAACATGGATGACTTGTTTTAAATGGAACATAAAGATCTCTTGGCACTATGCCAGTTTTCCTCTGCTTTATCTTCTTTATTGTCTTTGAATCTTCACACAGTCACCAACATTATTGGAAAAAAAGAAAGAACAGTTTTCCAATCCAGACAGGGATTTGGAGTCACAAGGGAAACCCTGTGTTCATTCTACAGTATGTCTAAACTCATTTAATATTAGTCAAGAGATGCCTACCATATTACTTTTATTTCCTTGTATAAAATAGCTACATTTCCTTCTTCCCTAGCATTAGTAGCAGTCTCATGTAAAACAAAGAAATATGATGTGTGTTTCATTACACTAAGCTATACCTTTTCTTTCTTTTTCTAGTTCCATGATTCCATTTCTGGTTTATTTTCTTATTGGCTATTTCTGTCTGATTTTATTTTTCTACTTCAGTTCTTAATTTCTTAATTATTGTTTAAGAAGTTAAAATGTACTCTGTTTTAACTAATCCCTCTCTTTTTCTCTGCTGCCTGCTACAGGCTTACCCTTTCTTTCATACCAGCCTTTCCCTTCCTCTCTTCTCTTTCCATCCTCTTAATTTCTGCATTACCTGGCTCTGTTTCTTCAGCGTCATCTATGTCCCAGTGTTCTTCAGCCCCATCACAACCCCATCTCTACCTGAAAAATTCATACATAATACTGTACAAATACCCGGCACCTCAGTGCAAGGCAAGGACATGCTTTTTTCCAGGACCTAAAGGAGAAAAATTTTGATGTGACCAAGATCACAGGCCAGTTTAGGTTCTAGGGTAAAATCCTCTTGCTCCCTTTTGAGCATGTAGTGTTCTTGGTCATACAATCTCCTGTGCAGGTGGCTGCCCTGACTAAAGACATCACCATCATACCTATAATAGCAAGTGACCAAGTGACCTGGGAAGGGACCAAAATTTATTTCTTTTACCTGAGCTCCAACAGCAAAGGCCTGCCTGGTCGAGATTTCCTCTCTCCATTAAACTTCAGCTCTTAATTTAACAGACTCAAAAAAATCTCATCTGGACATCTTATATCTCTACCTGAGTCCTGCAGGTGCTACATAGCTCCTTCTGTATTGGATGTAATTTTAAATAACTCTGAACCTCAATAGAAAAACTATACCTTTCATTTATGAAAGGCTTTAACCAGCCATCTGGTTTACGCTAGGGAACAATACATGGATTATTAATTAACATTTCATGAAACTGAAAATAATCTCTTGAGTTTGGAATCAAGAAGGTTAATTGTCATAACAATACTAATAACAGCTATACAAACTGCAGTACGCATGAATAGTATGCATCTTTATTTGGGGTGCTGGAGTTGACAGTGAAATAATGGACATACTGGCTTTTCAGATTTTTTTATTAAGGGCAAGGCAGATGTCCTACCATTTATCCTGATGGCATATTTTGGTATATATTTTTAAGGCTTATCCTTGCTCCAGCATAAAAAGAGTATTATCTTTGCAAAGAAGGGAGGACAAAACAAGGTGCGACAATTTTGCCAGGAGATGCTTGGGCTCAGACAATATCTCCATTGTCCTGCTGCTTGCCAAGGACTGTATAACCCATTGGAAAACATTACATATACACTATGTGTTGCCAACTACTGCCTGGTCCAAGCAATTTTCTGGTACTGTATTACAGCAGTACATACTGTGAGAGTACTCCAGTACCTATTTACCTGCAGCAGAATATTGTAGAGTTTTCCAGATGTCCTAAAATTACCATTAGCACTAGCACAGATAAAGGTAAAAATGCGTTATTTATTAATACAATCCAGACACACACAAACTATTCACAAATAATATTTCAGTGGCTCATGGAGAAAAATAAAAATAACTGATGTTTAACTGCTGAATGAGCTCTAAGTGATTTCTCACTCAGCATCTCTCAGCTATCAATCCATCAAGAAGATTTCTCAACTTTTGCTAGTTGAGAACTAGAGAATCTAGTTCTTCTCTAAACCCTTCATCTTGCAGTTTGCCTTTAGGGAAGATTGTGGGGGTCTGTGAGCAAGCTTCTCTGAGGGGCCCACTGAGGTTAAAATTTCTCCAGTATGTGCTCTGTCATGCAGGAGTCCTATAAGTATAAATTAGTTAGGTCAGCTAGGAGCTCAACTTTTTTTCCTAAGGATTATCCCCCACTGTTACATTTTTTGACTTGGTGATGCATCTGGGCATGGTGAGATAGAGTGATTGCCGACCCAGAACACAAGTGGAATCTCATAACCACGATCCTGGGGATGATGTATTCCCACAGTACAGTAGCTAACTTGTAGGACAAATTAGGATGTAAAAATAATCTGGGATTCTTTGCTTCTTCTCATGTCTAATCAGACTATTAGTAAAACAGAATAATCACCAAAGTTATGTTTTCAGATTCCTGAAGCTTCCCAGATTCTTTCCAACATCTAGTATCTGTGAATGTTTCTGAGTCAATGCAAATGATAGCACCCCATTGCATGTGTGCTTTATCTATTCCCATGAACCTTCCACTCCAGGCATATTATTTGGAGTGTCATTTTTGTCATTAACACTCCAAGTGTTCCTTTCACTCAGGAACTGCTTGCCATCAAGTCAAATCTATCTCCCATTTTCAGCAGACAGGATGTTAACATTCTTCAGAAGACAAAAAGCACACCCAAATAAGTATTTGACCTCTGACTGACAGGACCCAACAGCTAGAAATAAAGCAACAAGGCAATGTCTGCCTAATAGACACATATACACAAGGGATGAAGAAAAACTAAATTAAATCTCTGTTCAGCCCAGGAAGTTGCTAATCTGAAGATGACTATTATTTTAACCACAAATCCTCATCTCCATCTTCGTCTTCATTCTTGGTTTTTCAAGGCTTGACTGGATAAAGCCCTGAGTAACCCACTCGGAGCTATGTGCTGATGTTACTTTTTGCAGGATGTTGGACTAAAGACCTTCTGTGACATGAATTGTCCTATGAATGAATGCATAAAACAAAAACCATTCAATCCCTAGTGGAGTTTTAAATTTTGGTTTGTAACAACAACTAGTAATAAAAAAAAAGAAAGGTCTGAAGTTTAGTCTTCCTCTTCTCTATCCAGTTATGTTGCTCTAATCTTCAGATATCCTGTCCCTAGCACTCAATACCATTCCTCTAGATACACACTCACACCTTGGACGGTCCAATTCAACACCCAGTTCCAGCATGTCCCCACTTTCAAAGAAGTGACTTTCTCTTTGGCTAAAAAAAAATATATTATCAATGGCTTAAATAATTTTTTAAAGTAATTGCCATTTGTGAAACTCATAATTAAGAAATTAATTACCAGTCAAAACCCCTAATTCTTATTACAGAAACAAAAGAGGTGGTAACAGAGCAAAAGTGTAAAATATTTTCCCCAAACAAGATTTCATTCTTCACAATAGCTTTTTCAATGGAGAATTCAGGGCCTGAGTTTTCCAACATGAGCTGGTGTTTGGAATGCTTAGATTGAGCTGTTCACAAGGAACCTGGTTTTCAAAGGGCCATGTCTTTTCAGTGTGACCAGCAAGCAAGAGGTAAGGGAGAGGACTGGGTACTTTTGATAATGAAGTCCTAAAATTTGCATATGTGCCCAAATCATTAAGGAGCCTACTGAAATTGGAGTCACTGACCCACAGGTTCTTTTTTTATAGTGTAACCTATGCCCTTTCTTAAACAAAGATTTTCAGATATACTGCAGCATAGGTTCATGCCAAGGTAAAAAGTCAAGCAACTAGCAAGGAAAGACTTGGCACTAGGAGTCCAGGGGTTTGTTTCCAGTCTTCTCACTGTTAATAAGAGGTTGATCCCAGTTTCAATGCATCCATTTATAGATAATTCTGCTCTGTCTCTAGAGGACAGATAAAGGTCCTCACATTTCAGCCAGACCTAGGATGCCAAGGGTGGGAATGGAAGGCATGGAGTATCTTTCAGGAGCCCTCTTAAAGGACCGTTAACCAATCCAAAGCATCCTCAAATGGGAAAATGTGTTGGTATTTGCTCCTGAGAAGTTAGAGGAAGGTTTAAGGAAAGAATCTATCATCACAATACATTCCTGAAGGGAAAAAAAAAAAAATAAAATCAGCACTGGAAATTAGTTGCCTGGGAATGGCAAGATGAGAAGGGCTGTAGATATGAGGAAGTTTTCTAAGGCATTTTTTTGGCATACCAGACTTTCTTTCTGCTTCTGATCTTTCAAGGAAAAGGATCTTCTGAAGAAGCTAGAGGAGGAATCTGGTATATATGAAGCCATGAGAATAAGGTGAAGAGGTGATTAATGCTGCTCCAGTGCTTGGGGGGGAAATGGTAACTCCAAAGTTCTGCTTTTTCATCCTTATTATTTACACTTTCTGTTCACAAACTGCCACTCATGAATGAGTTAGTTGGCTTTTTCTGTTCCATGGAAACAATGAATAGTGGAAGTGTTCTATGTCTTAAAATAACTCTTTTTATCATTCAAGACCATCAGCTCCAATATAAATCACATAATCTGTCAAATTCTGCCACCTTCAATGCTGCCTCTCTTTATCAGACTTTTCCTTACCCCTTGAAAGCCTCTGTAAATCCAGCCAACAAAAACTGTTAAATATTTTATTGGTTTTTGATAATAAAAAAATATTCTGCATCTGCCTTAAAATTTTTTTTTTAAGGTCTCAGGATCAATCAGGCTCAGGTAGCTGTGAGCTCAGAGACTGTGATCAATTTTAGAACATCTGATATATGTCCTGGTTTTCGTAACAGGTCTCTAAATAGATTCAGCAATGCATTTAGTTGTTTAAATATTCATACCTGTTCCCCTACAAGCAAGGTTTAATATGCTTAATTTGAAGGGATAGTCAAACTCATAAACTTTATCCCCAACCTCAAGCACCATGCCATTATTATGTTCTCTTAAGGTACTGTTAGCAGCTCCATGCTGTCATTTTGCACGATGTATTAGCCAGAGGTAAGTTAATTATTAGTTGGAAGAAAATTTATGGTATGCTGTAAAGCTTCACATGAAGTGTTGCTTGGAGAAGAAAAATAAAAAGAGAAAGAAAAAAAAAAAAGAAAAAGGAGAGAGAATAAGTAAATGTTAAGCCTTGGGCATTACATTTACGTTTATGAGATCCTCTACGATTTACTGCTCCAGTATGTTTTTCTAAAAATGCCTTGGGTTTGTTTCAGCTAAAATACACTATAATGCTTGTAACATTAATTTTTTTAAGGTGCCACTTACTCTGCAACTATTCAAGTCAGAAGTAGGTGCCCCATAGCAAAACTCAGGTCATAGTCATGGCTTAGAACCATCCCAATGCAGCTATAAACCCCATATGTGTACAATCCCTTAGCTGTCCCCATTCATCAAAAGCTGCATCAAGTCACCACCGTAACCAAAATTACCCAGTTTTCTTGCTCAGTGTCTGGATTTGTAGCCAGGATTACAACATGCCCTTGCAAGAAGGAGGAAGCTGGCCATGGGGCAGTTTCAGCCCTTGACACTCCATACTGGAGTAGCCACACAGTCCCCTGGATGGTGGCTCAGGGGCAGAAAGTTCTCGATGATGTTGATTAATTATTCCTGTTTCATTGCCACCTCTGATGTCAGTAATAGTGTGTTAACGTGACTACTTCGAAGTCAGAAGTAAAGGTAACAGAGTAGATCAGTAGCTGACGTGAGACTAAGATCTCCTGTCTGCTAACACAACAGCCCTTCATATCTTTCACCACTTAAGTATTCCCTGACAATTAGTGACTGTTGGGAAGTGTTTACGCCAGTGGACCATATTAATATGATATGGGGGAATAATCCCACTATTCCCGTGCTATTTATAGTTTCAGAGATCCTACCTTCTTGGCTCAGTGCAAACTCATGACCTATAAGTGGCAGCATTTTTTAATGCAAATTTTTGGCATCATACTCTCTGTCTTCAGAATGAGTTGAACTGGAATGGATTAAACAGTCATATGTGTAGAAAAGATGAATAAATAAAATTAAAAAGAGGCTTTGTCAGAAAAAGTTAACTATATTTTAGGTTGACAATTAGTGAATTACTGCAGAGCAGTCTATAAACAAATCTCAAAGAAACAAAAATTGTTCACATTGCTGAAATTATTTTAAATTTTCAAGAGAGAGGTTCTTACTGAAGAATGCAGAAATGCCAAATCAAGATTATTTGCAATCAAAAATGAAATTTAGCTTTGTGATGTCAAAAAAATATTTTTTTTCTCATTAATCAGTAAAGATAAGCATTCTTTTCCAAAACATTCCTATTATCCTCATTGAGTTACTTTTTTGGTAAAACTTGGTTTTGACTGGTTCCCGTAAATACAAAAGAAAATTGGATTTAGAGTTTGGGGGGAAAAA
>VZTL01035794.1:12614-45573 GCA_013400535.1 Scopus umbretta | reverse complement strand
GAAAGTGAAGGTGTTACAGATAACTAGAGGAATGTATATAAAATGCACTTGGGAGGTGTAAGTCCATCACCTTATGCCTTCTTATACTTCATTGTGCCCCCACTGCAGGAATATAAAGTTACCATATGCATCTTGGCATATGAAATCTCTGTTGTTCTATTCCTATGATTACATTGCTGGTTTGATAGCAACATTTTGTATTTGGTTTCTTAGAGTATTTCTCTTTTGTTTTGCTTTAATGGTACATTTAATGTGTCTTTCATAACAAGTACATTGTGGTTCTGGAAACCTCATCACCACTCCTAACATGGTACAATGTAATTACTCTGTTTTGTTTTGGGGGTTTTGTTTGTTCGGTTGCTTTTTGCACCTTTGCTCATTTTCCCTGCTCCTCTGCCCCTGCCTAACAAAGATTCACTGTAATAGAAAGCAGGCTCGGTAATAACTGCCTGTTATGTTTTTGCTTAATGTGCTGTGCAAAATATGACAAGGGTGAATGTTAGTAGATGTAACAACAGTCAGAATGTTTCTTTATTCCAGCTGTTGTATCTGCTATATGCAATAATTAGAAAAGATGTTAAACAAACTGGGAGAGTGAGTTGTAAATGTAAAGGTCAGGAAATTCACCTCAACTTTTTTTTCCTGAATAGGAAAAAGAGGGCAGTGGTATCTAAACCTAAAGTGTTTAAAAACATTTTTCATCATTAATGTCTTAAGTTTCCTGAATATTCATGATAGAAGTAACGCTTTCAATACACAGTGCAGGGAAATATCTCTTTATTTGTGGCATATTGAAAATTGACCATGATTGCTAGCCCCTTCAGCTAGATGTGTTTTAACTAAGAAAGCTTAGTTTTAATTTAATTCAATTCAAAACATTTCCAGCATCCTACTAACAACCTGTACTAAAAAAACATTCAAGTCTGACATACATTTTACAAATTGCAGTCACTGTGAAAACATGGTTTAATTTCTATAATTACTACACATTTACTTTAAGTGGTAATCTGTCACAACACATGTATTTCTTGAGTTTTCTTATAAGAATATGCTATATTTCCAATCTCCATGCACAATCCATAAAACGGTTGCTGTCACCCATACTCTCTTATTCTAGCTTTGATTCTTATGCTTGAGAGTTATCTGCATGCCAATTTTTATTGCATTGCTAATCTGAATATATTCATCCTGGATGCATTCATTACCCTGGGCTATCTTTAGTATTCCAAGAAAAGATAGTGTATATTCATTGTTTCAGTTCTATAACTCTAGTTGTTTATTTGTAAATCAGTATATTTCAAGACTCAAATCAAGGCCTGCAATGTCAGATGGAATCAAGAACAAAAGAATTTCCTGGCTTCCACTTTGACAGAAACTCCAGGTTTTCTTGCAGACCTTTGCATAAAAGACCTTTGCATCTACTCTGGAAAGAAAAGATATCTCTGTAGGTAAGAGACATACAACTATATTAGAAAAAGCTGCCAAGTAGACTGACTTAAAAGTCAGTGTCAAGTGTAAATTTAATATACAGGAGGTGACACACTTGTTATATTTAAATTAGACTCTCAGAACCTGCTCTGCACAGCATCAAGAGCTCAGGGCAGAACAATTATGATGATCATATGCATCTAGAGTAAGGGATAGATATGCTTATTTTGTAAATGAACAAAAGTGTGTAATTGCATAATTGCTTTAACAATAAATGTCCTGCAGGGTATCTGCATATGAAAACTTAATTATGATACATGTTTTTCCGGAAGGAATTGGAAAAAATAAGTCCAGAGTTGTGTGCAATTGTGTGCGTTTTTCTAGGTTTTGAAAAATAAACTATTGCTTTCACTGCAAGAAAGCACGAGGCTGTTTAAAATGCCAGTTTAGAAATTTATTTGTATTTCTGGATTCCCTCTGTCCTACAACTCCTAATAATAGATATCAAGGATCCAGAGACAGTCCTTATTCCAAATAGCACTTCTCAGCATTACTTTCAGTGGTGGCATTGGCTCAGGGCGTTTACAGACATCTCGGTGGCAGGTGATTAACGTTGCTTTGCACCAGTCTCCATTTACTACCCATCTCTGACACATCACCTACCCTGAAAGCTCAGGCCACTGATCCAGCAAAGCCACTGCCTAGAACAGGACCTTCCACCGAGAAAACTTTTGGGTATTCACAGACTAATGAATTTAGCCCAGCCCTTGCTAGTAGCCAACATTTTCCTTTGCTCTGTGTACCAGTGAAAATGGGCTGAACGTATCAGCTGATATGGTTGATCCTTGCTGTTTTCTGCATTGTTGTATATATTCGGTATCCATATTCACATGTTCCCAGTGCAATAGCCAAATAAGGAATCCCATGCAAACTTTATGGAGTTCTTTAACAATTTATAGTTCAAGACTATCAAAGAAGAATATATTTCACAGTTAACATTGTTCATACAGTTGCCTTTGTAATCTTTAAATTCCTTCTGTGCAGGGAGAAGAAGCTTTATTTTTCTAACAGGACAATAAAATAACCTACCCAAGTGGACTATTTTACATTATACAGCAACATCCCTGTTTGGTGTTGAATTTTAACATTCCTTTTAAAGGTTTTCTACTGAGATGCATCAATGAACTATTTCCTCTGCTTAACTCTTCAAGAAACTGAAAATGTAAGATATAAAATGTATTACCTCATAGGAAAATGGTCTGTGAATTGCTTTACAGTATACCTGGCTCAGAGCCCCTAGTCTTGCGGTCATAACAGTCCTATTTAAAAGCTGTGGAACTATCGCTTGCCTTCTCTTCAATTTCCACACTTCCTTTTAGACATTCGTAATTAACAGCAAATCTCAGATTTGATTTGGTTTCTTCCTAATCCTTGCCAGAAGCTGTATGGGAGACACTCACTTCACAATCCTGCTGATCAGAGCTGGGTAAATGAGTACTTCTAGCAGGAGGACTTGTGATAATGCATCTTTGAAAAGGTTTAGAAAAAGGCTTTTATTTGAGAATAAAAGACAGACAGACATTAGTCTGGGAACTTCAAAAAAGACAAGCCTATCTGCCAATCTCTAATTCATTATGCTGCAAATGTTGAAATGTTTTCCCTTAAGCCTTACCCAGCAGAGTTAGTACTTACAGGGCATTACATGAAATAACCTGTTATGCCTTGGGGAAAACACGATGGAAGATAGATAAGATAGATAACTATAGAAGTTAAAAGAAGGTAACTATAATATAAATTTTGGGGTAAAAGCTTGCTTCTTTCCTCACAGGCGGAGAAGAGTAGGTGGAGCATAGATCAAACCTGCCAAAAAAGATCAGACTGGTTTCCAGAGTCAGGTATACATTTCTAGCTGGAGCATGCATCCAGCCAAAAAAAAAATCTTGCCTGATGGCTGTTTCATGAATATGAAGTGCTACAAAGTTGAACCTGACTTGCTCTTTGTCCCGTTACTAAAGGGGAGTAGCTCCTCCTCTCAAGCATGTGTGATGCTTCTTGACTTTCATTAGACATGATCCCATCTTTCCTGCGGCATCTATTAGGAACTTGCTTTGAAGATCCCAATTAAAATTTTGAAATGCTAAATTTTTCAGCACTGGTTGAAAAGGAAGGTTTATATGGAAGCTGAAAGATGCGGGAGCCTACCAGTTGCTAAGTGCCCATGTACTTAAATAAGCGGGGGAATATTTGGGCACTGAGTGTCTGGGTTTCAGCACCTAAATCCTTCTTTGTCTTTGCCCGTAGGGTGCCTAAATCCTTCAGCTAAATGATGATGAGAGCTCTTCCGTTGCTTGTGGGAGCTTCATGGGGATAAACACATTTAGAAAGATCACAAACTGTCATGGACTTATGATACGAGGGGCCAGCTAGCTGTCTGTAGGGAGATGTTTTGGCTGTTACATCAATGGTTTAGTTCAAAAGAGCTTTGTATCTGGCTATTGCCAGCTTCCTCGCCTGGTAACAACCAGCACGGGAAGCATTCTGACCTATTAATACGCAGCTTTAAAACAAGACAGAAAATCGTATAACTTGCACATAATTAAATAAGATTTTTAATTTGGAGAGTTTCCATCATCCTTTTTCTTTAAGCTTTGAAGTACTTTACAAGGTGAAACCATGGTTTAAACAGACTTTATAGTATGTATTAACAGCTATTTTGAGAAAAGAAAAGGTGGGGTCAATTTAGGTAGTTTTGAGGTGTTGGCTTTTTTCTGCTGATGTTCGATTCTGTTTGTTTTAAAACAAAACAAACCCGCACAGTAGAAGAACAAACGAAAAAAGGAAAAAAAAATGCTGCTGCTTCTGCCTGTCCGCTTGTGTCTCTTGAATTTCTTACAGGCACAGTGCAATGTCTTATCAGCCACTGTGAAACTCAGCAAACTTTTAGCAGCCTAATGTTTTTTTAAAGCATTGCTTTCAGGTTGCAGTCTCATGGCAGTGCTGCAAAAAGGTAGATGTTTCTTTGCTGGCTAAACCCAACAAGTATTAGACAGAAGTCGGGAAAAGAAGCACAGGAAAGAGGAATAATCAGGAGAAAAATAACACGCTAGGGAAGCAATAATAGCTAGAATCAAAGGGTCGCGCCAAGTGTTGTCAGAACTAGTCAGAGCCGGTGGAGGGGGAGATGCCACTTAATTTCTGCCTCTGCATTCAGTCTTCTGGGATGCATTTCTCTGTCAGACTAAGAAAGGCACCGTGGTAGGGGTTTGTGTGCAGCAGATCCAGCCGTCGTGGGGAAATTAATTTCTCCCTTTTGCCATACAGTCTTTGATATGCTGTCTCCAAAAGGCAGTGACAAGCCCTTTCCAAAATGTTAGCCTCTCAGGAGTGATTCTCGATGATTAGCGTACCCAATATACCATCCCCTTTTTTACAGAGCTGGAGGTAGCCTTGCTGATCAACAGCCCAGTCAGGAATGTTGGGGTGAGTTTAGATCAAACTTTTGCAGTTTGAATCAGCTAGACTTTTCGAACTGTTATTTCAGTGTATGGTTACTTTTGAAAGAAAATTTAGAATATAGGCTGAAATGGACCTTGGCACAGAATATACATCTTTCCAGAGCAAGGGCTGTAGAGTGGTTATCACCCTCTTTGTCATTGTGTGACTAAATCAGACTTGATCTTTTGACATGGTTCAGTCTCCTCTCAACCTCTAATTATATCTGTTGTTCTCCCTTCAATCTGCAGCAATATGTTAATATCTTTTAGTAGCTGAGCCATTATGCCTAATTAAGGGATTGCAAATAAATAGGGGTGGACAGTTCCAAACATACAATAGCTGCAGATAAATAGAGAGGGACAGCTTTCAACATATGGCAATGAATGCAGCCATAAGGCCTAAAGAATGTATTTTAACTGCCAAATTTTATGAGCAGCTTCCAATTGGCTTTCATTTGGCCTCAGCTATATGTCTGACAATCATTGTAAACAGGTTTTGTGCCATATCGGTTTTGTGCTCCGTGGCTAGAATTTATGCATGCAACGTTCCTTTGCGCTACAGACTGAGACTGTATAGAGAAGAAACATTTTATGTTTAAGAGGATGCACATTTAGTGTGGATGTTCATGTTACTATTACTTGCCAGACTAATACAAAGGTATGCACTATTAATATCTGATATGAAGTCTCAGTGCTCTCTCTCCATCTTTTTAAAGATTCTTTACTAATAGTCTAGAAATATTGTTAGACTAACCAGTCTTTGTCAAATGACTATCCAGTATTTATCAAACGAAGCTTAATAATTTGCACTTTGTTGTAAAATAGCTATGGTGGCATCTCAGCAGAGAAGAGCCACCTTGAGAAGAACTGAATACATATGGCCTCCTTAATAATTTCATTCCTTGTTAAATTCGTACATGAATGAAGGGCAAGAATTGCTTCTCTGGGGCCAATTTGCAATAAAGGAAGGGAGCAGTACTGTGGTGAGCCAGCACCTTCAGGGCCTGTGTCTAGCAGCTAGGGTTATTCAGGAGACAGCACCTTCCTGGAAAAGCAGGGGAAGTATGAAATTTGGGTATATTGCTCTGACTATTGCTAGGGAAGGGAGACTGACAAAGGCCAGGGGCTTGGACTGGTGCTGCCAATGCAGTGAGGATGCCCCAGCCCTCCCTCCAGGCACGAGCATCCTCCTCATGGCAGCAGCAAATATTAAAGACCCTACAATGAGGAAAAAGGGATCCCTTGGAAAATATACTGTTCCTCCCCCGGTTGCCATCTCCTTTTGTATAGTACCTGTAGAAAGCCTATCACTTTTTTCATTCTTCTACCCAAAATAGGGACCTACTTTCCTTTTGCCTTAAGTTAGACCTGCTTGTTACTATCTCTGTATGCTTATACTGCTAGTCAACTATTGAGTTTGCATTAATTTCAGATCAAAAAAGGAGTAACACTAATTTTTATCATTAAACACATATTTTTCAGTTAGCATTAGTGCTTAACTGCACAAAACAATTACATCACTTTATTTTATTTGAAAGGTCAATGCTTTTTTTAAAACTGATTTTGTGCTTTAAAACCCTTTCTGACCAAATATAAAATTAGTAAAACATGTTCTTAAGGATCTTCAAGCAGGATACACTACCCTGATGTCACCCAATTGAGCCTACTCTGCTACATAGTGTGAGTGTCATCATAACCAATCAAGAAAGAAGACCAGAAAATTTAACGAGATGGTCCTGAAAAAAAATGAGGTTTAGCTACAAGACTTTTTGCTATCAAGATTAGGAAGATAAAGCTTCCAGGGAAAAAATGGAAAAAAAAAAAACAAAAAACCCAAACCACTATGGTGTAGAGACTCTTTGTGCAAAGGGTTTTTTTAAAGTTATTTTTAAGGAAAAAAATATTCTTTTTATGTGGAGGATCATTTTTGCAGCATTTTAAAGGCTAGAAGTGTGGTAGCTGCACACTGTGAAATGCACTCATTGCATGAAATGAGTGCACTTTAGAACTGGCAACATGTAAGGTAAATGGCTATAATAAAAGTAGATGCAATTTCTGTAATTATACTATTGCAAATCTTAAATACATTCAGATAAACAGTGAATATGATTTGCATCTGTGAAACTCACTTCAGTATTTCTCATGAGGAGAATCTGAAACTCTAATGAAATGCCGTTAATTGGAAAACTAGAGGTTATTTGTGCTACCCTATGACAATGTGTTACCCCCTTCTTTTCAAGTGACAGAGAGAAGAAGAACCCAGGCCCTTCCTCTTTCTCGCTAATACAAATTATTTGCTTATGCCCTTTATAATTACCATTTCCAATTTCCACCTGTCAGCTCTAAAATGTAATCTAAATTCAGGAGCCTAAAAATCATTTCTTCCTCAGCTGTTTGTTTCTGTTCCTTCCATCGTCTCAGGGTGCTAACTTGGTTAGCCTGAAGCAGAGGAAGGTACGACTGCAAGGTGCACGTGGTGATGAGAGCTCACCAGAAACAGAAGGTTTACACCTTTGCAGTCAGCCGTTTTTGCCATGTGTTACAGGTATGAAGGACAGTGGATGGCATTTTACAGTAATTCACAATGTAATGCTCCCTGGGAAAAAAAGTGCACTTTACAGCTCATTGGTTCCGTTTGTCTTTGGAATAAGGATGGTTTGGACCTTATAAATTGATAGCTTTCATGAAAACTACAAGGTCTGCTGAGTTTGAACGAAACTCTCCCCCAGTAGAGTCAATTCTAAAATTCAGGTTTCACCCTGCTTTTGTAATTGGAAAGAAAAACAGGTTATAGACATGCAGTAGTTGTTACCAACAAAGAAGTACTAACTTACCCTGCTGTCATCACTATAGATTTGATTTTTTGTTTCATTGTAAACTATAATCATTATTAGCTGCTAAGCATTGTTTGGCAAACAGTTTTCATGAACGTGCTATTGGTGATGAATGCATTTCTGCATTTTCCTTTGAGGAGATGCCTCATATTTTTCATGTCTGGTCAGTTCACTCACATGTTATTTGTTGTTTTCCCAGCTGTTTTAAATACCGTATGAAAAAAAAAAATATAAAAATAAAGGACAGTGGCTGAAGAAATCTATGCAAAATCTGTGCAAAATGATGGAAGAAGATCTTTATGAAGGAACACACAACAAATAGCTTTATAGCTTGCTTATAAATTTAAGTATTAAAAAGTTTTTTGCTTTGTTTTTGTCTTTTAAAAAACCCACCCTGATTGAGGGAGAGGTAGTAGGTGAGATTTATTGGTTGCCAAGCCAAATTTATGGTCATTTTGTCTTGCTATGTGCACATTAATTATGTTTCTGAATGTTGTTATTTGCCTGGATGTTAGTCAGGATAACTAACTAAGATCTTGGTGGAGTTCATCCTTTTGTCAATGATTTATTAACTATGAAAAAACCATCTGCATGACCTCAGAGGACATACATAACGCAGTATGCTTTTTGCTTCTGTTTAGCAACAAAATAAAAATAAAAAAATATAATTTGAATAATCTCTAATTTTCTTATCAATTTCTCTTAAAGTCATGGTGTTCAAGTATTATTTGTTTTTGGAGGCTGTTGCCAATGTGATGGCTTGGAAACTCCATCTTTTACACAGAGAAGCAGAGGTTGGAAGAGAGGTTTTTGAGGTATACTTTCATACTTTTATTTCAGAGAGTATCGCAAACTATTTGCATACCTATACTAACAATGGTTCTCAGTGTAGAGAGCATTTTCTTTAAGATGTACTTCTTTTTATCTAAATTTACATTAAAATCCTCAGGAGTGTAGGGAATTTGGAATAAATTCAACAGAAATACAATGATACTATATTTTGGTCAGCTCTATAGAGGACAATTCCAGAACTCATTCTGAAATAGGTGTTTTGATCACCAAACAATATTTATGTTTGCGTGCAAATGGTACCTTAAAAGAGGTTAATATCTCCTTATTAAATACAAATATTTAATACTTTCAGAAAATTAAATTAAATTTTGTAAGTATTGAAATATATTATAGATTATATGAGAATCCATATAACTATTTTTCTATTCTGACACTATTTTAAATATATTTTCATGACACTTTTTGTCTGCATGTAGTTGAGATATTATTCTTTTCAGTTTAAGGCCTTGATTAAGATTGTAAGAACAACTGACAGCTCCCCTTAGCACCTCTAGTAGATGGATCTAAGAAAATATAGTCTTTGCCACACACATCCAGAAAATTATAGCATTGGTGCTCTTCAAAAGGTTATGAATGTTTTCTCATACGATATTTATTATAGTCATATCCTGAAGCTGCAATCCACAGTGCCAAGTTGACCCTCACAAATAATTGTGCTGAAAGTGATGTGTGTTTCACCTCACACTGGTCACATCTAATAGTGGCAGCTGGCCAAAATGTTCAAAGGGTGTTATTTTTAACCTGATTCTGGATTTTGTTGTTTTATGTTATCATTAACAATTCATGAAGCACTTATTGAAACTAATAAACTGATTGCAAGCTAGAAAAATGATTTGATTAATATGAAAAGTAAAATGGAATAGTGATGAGCTCATTTCCATTGTAAATACTGGAAAATAAATCCAATAAGTGTCTGCTCTTTGGACTGCAAATGAAACGAACTCACCTCCAAATCAGTCCATGGTAGTTAGCCGTAACTGATGGAGAGAGGTTTTTTTTAAGCCAAAACTAAGAAAGAAGTCACGTTTTGAATAATAACTTGTGGCGCCTTGTGCACCAGCCAACCACCTTGCACAGATTTGAAGTGGTTAGGTTTAATCATGATTTTGCTTTCACTGCGTATTACTCTACCTGGATCATCTTAAGTCAGAATTTTCTCCGCATCTTTGTACATCTTAATTCCACTTTATGGCAGACCTGAGGAAAAGCAAGTTGTAGCAGAAGGTCATTTTTTCCTCTTGTAATGATACAGCTAGACAGGACTTCCTGCTGACCTTTGCTGATAGTCTCTTCAGTGAGAAAGCATGCAATTTTATGCATCTTTTCTGTATCATAATAATGCAGACAAGAGAAAATAGGAAGATTAATAGATCCTATCTCTGTTCAGTGACAACAGAGAAAATTAAGGGCAGAAGAGATATGTGTAGGCAGAGCTAAAAGGTCTTGGAAGACAGTTAACAAGAAAATAATTCCTGATTATTGAAAATTTTGAGATGCAGACTCACAGCGTTATGTATTTTCAGTGTTGGTGTAACAAGAGACAATGGAACCTACAAAGGAACAAAATAATTTTGATTTATTAGCTATTATTCTGGGAGATAAGTGCTTCCTGTGCTGAAAGTTCCTGTATTACACCAATCCCAGCAATGTTGAAAATTAGCTACTGCATGAGCGTTTGCTGTGTAGAACTGTCTATACAAAATCATTCCAGTTGCATTAATCTTCTGTTTAACTAGATTTTCTTCTACAATATATTCCATGTATTTATCCTATTTATCAATTTGCATTTGGTTTGATGCTTGGGCAGAAATTTGGGGTTGTTTTTCTTGCTTCATACTAAGTTGACTGTACATAGTTCTTCATATTAGAAACCTTTTCTTACATTCATTTAACATAATTTATTTGTAGAGCAGTTAATTCTCAGTTAATGAAAGTTACCACTATCAGTCATGCTTAATTAAAAAAAAACCCAAAAAACAACAAAACAACAAAACTAAAACAAACAAACTGTAATGAAAATGTTTAAATATTCAAATCATTCAGTAAAATTGTCAGGGTTGAATCATAACCTGGCCATCCATAAGATGTTTAGATTTCTGTGTCCCTTGATTACTTATGTCATATACAAAATAGTTCCAAACCAGTTGTTATTTCATATTTTCTTGGTCCTACATGGATTTAATCAACATTAATTACACTATAAGTCTGTCAGTGCTGACCTATTTAAATACAACAGGATGGGTTTTCAAGGCACCAGGCCAAAATTACAAGCCATCATAAGTTCCCCTTGACTCTTCTTTAAGATATGTATATATTTCCACAGAAGTGCCACTGACATGGGGTCTCCAGTGAATTGATATATCACTATATACACACCTCAGCTGGTCTGTGTGCACTATAAACAAACTAATGACACGTTGATTTTCAGTTCATGTGGTTAGTAGATATCACACATTTTGTTGTTAAATAACATTAAATATTTAAATTTCTTCAGTTTATTGAAAAGCGTGGCATATGGTTACTGAAATATCACATGGGCCACTCACTGTATGGGTTACATTTTCTAGAATTTAAAATGAAATCTGATTTCTGTGGCGAATTTAATTAACAGGCTTTTTCTTAACTAATAGATGCTTTTTCTTTGGCACTTTCTTTACTGGATTCTAGTTCTTCTGATGACTCATAGAAATAATTTTGGCAGTGGGGATCACTGAATAGACATGGAGCACCATGTTTGGCAAATGCTATCCTTAAATCAAAAAGAATTCCATATGTAAATACAAAACCTGTGCTTTTCTCAAATTATAAGAGAAATACTTTGCTCCAAGGCAGCTTCATGGGGCACCATCTGGCTTCACAAATCTTCAGAAGTGAGATTTTCCTTGAATAAAATTTATCCAATCAACCTTTGTGAAAACTGTACAATGTGAAAAATCCTTCATTATCGCATTCATTCGGTGTTCCTTGGTAGTCTAGGTGAGCCTGGGTGCAAATCCCAGATTCTTTTTGTACTAAAAAGATATGATTCTTGATTTCAGTGCTTGGTTAAGCACAATGGTTTACAACGGTAGTCTCCATTTCTTTCAAGGAAATAATTTCAAATGACAAATGATTATTTTAACGTTTCACTTTTATTGAAAGATTTCTTTCAACTTCCACTGCCCTTTTGGCTAGAACGTAAGTTTAAGAACTCAGATTTCTGCAACCCAAGTGGAAGTATTTTAAATATACTTTTTAGGCAGTCTAGGATGTAATGCATCTCTATTTAAGATGGATAACTGATATGAAGTGTGCCTTAAATGGTGATCTTTGCATTTTAAGCAACAGCCTGGAGTTTTTCCTATTAATTTACAAAAAAAAGGCTCTGGAGCTGTAACATGAGATACTGAAAAATGGATGACATAATATTTCTGAGCAATTTTATTCTGAGTATAGTCAAGAATAAATCATAATAAAGGTTCCAAATTTTTCTTCGCATAGGTGCAAATTTACCCTCAGACATCTGGTTGCCTGCATTAAAGGAGTTTGCTATTTAAAGTTTGAGTAGACGGCAGGATGGCTGTCACTGGATCTTCTTAAGGATGAAGGTTTTGCTTTTTAAAGTCAGAGAGGGAGAGGACAAGGTGATATACATAATGCCTTGTACATTCTGATACATCATCTGTGCTAGCAATGAAAATATATTTTCATTTTGTATATTATGTGAAGGAAAACTTTGTGAAATTTATTTATTATTTTATCCACAGCAAACCATTCACTTCTGACTGAAACCGTTACATCAAAATAGCACTGAAATGATACAAAAAGAGAGCCTCCAGAACATCTGGCCATTGCTTATCCCTGTTGCACATGTAAGGGAAGGCAGAAAGCTCCCTCAAGGGAGGTTTCCCCAGACTGGCATCTGACAAAGAGAGCAGTAGTTTGTGTTCTCAGGGTTTCTTTGCTAGTCTTTAAATAGAGGAGATAGCCATGGGAAAGAGGTGAAATATGAGGATTCCCAAAAATGCAAGGTAAGCTGCTGTACACTGATATGTTTAACATCTCCACATCACCTCAGGAACTACAAAGAGAAGAAAAGAAAATTGACTTAATCCTAAGACAGGATTGTGTTGCAGGTACTCATAGGAAAATGTCTGTGATTTCTGTTTTATACATTTTCCATAAAATTAGGCATTAAAATAAACCAACGTGATCTGGAACAGGCACTGTTTAAAAGAGATATAGTAAAATACCACACTTTCTGCATTTTCGATAAATTTTAAAAGAACACCAAGTATTACTACCGAAATTTAGGTCTAACGTTATTTTTCTGTATTCTGTTGGGGTTTTTTCTGTGTTTTTTTTTTTTTTTTTTTTCCAATTAAGCTTTAAAGTTCTGAGGCAAACACAAATTGCAGGAAGAGAATGAAAACAGTGTTGCTGGTATGTTCTTGTTGCTTCTGCCCCCTCAATTCCATGAGGGTCTGTCACTTGTTCGGCAGTGGCAGTAGTTTCTATGGTAATTTGTCCTGATGCACAGAGAGGAGGGGATCAGCACTGCTCCTGCAGGAGTAAGGCTTCTCTGTGCTTCTGTCAGTGCTGTCTCTCTCAGATAATTTAACACACAGGCAGTAACTATTACAGCAACGGCACACAATTATTATGTGTTTGACATTAGTGCTTAAGTGAGATTGTGGTAGACACAGTCCTTGGCAATTGTAAGAGGCTGTTTCTCTACAGAGGAGCCCACAACATAAACAAATGAAGCAAAGAGGGAAGAGGGAACACTCATATCTTAATTTTGCAGGTGGAAAACAAAAAGAGAACTTGTCATTTGCCCAAGATAACTTGCGAAGCCCATGGCAGCGGCAGTAACCCAGGTCTCCTCAGTCTCCGACCAGCACTGTACATTTCACATCTTTCTTCCTCATTTTCAAAATTGTTTCATAGCTGCCTGCACTAACTTTCAGATTCAAAAACCTCCAGTGATGTTCCCACGGAGAAAAAAAAAGGCTAGTTTTTTCAGCTTTTTGTGTTTAATGTTTCAAAACATTGGGCACTCCCTAGCCCATATTGACACCCTGCTCATGCTAATGAGTATCAAGACAGACTATATGCAGAGCAGCTAAGTTAAACCAGTGTAAAATGCAAGAGAGTTACTAGGCCAGGATAGCCCAGCAAGTTTGCTCAGTACCAATACACAGTTTTAATTTGATTTCATCCACCAATGCTAATAAAAGAACACTCCAAGGCGAGAATTTAAAATGATTAATTACAATACTTTAAAAGATGAAAAAGAATCTCTGTGTGTCAGTCATCCTCACGGGGCAAGGAATAATGAAAATGAAATGCACACAGGAATGAGTTTTCTATTGTCAATGATAAAAGTGATAATCGCCTCAAGTCAAAGCAAAATGACAGATGAAAGAAACCTATAGAACATCGCCTAAGGGAGCTCCTGAGGCCGGTGCTCAGTACCACATATACACATGCTAGACTGATATTTAATGAAGCTCTGGTTGACTCTGTAATGAATGTTGAAGGCTCTCTGGAGCATCAAACATCATTTAACACTGCTAGAAGCAAATGTTTTATTTTTGTTTGGTGGCGGGGGTGGGGGCATCTTGTTAATGCAGTTTTTCAGCTCTTTCAATGAATAAGTTGAATTTGGAAGAGGGGAAAATATCCCTTTATGATGCAAAGAAGATTTATTTGTATGTTGTACTTGTAACTTTTTAATATATGTAAAATGGAAGAGGAAATGCAGCAGGGATAGCCTAGTGTGTTAATGAGCAAAATTAGACTGGTTTTGAAATCTCTGTTATTTATACTAGCTAGGGACTAGTCTGACCCTTATGATATAAGGAGTAGCCGATAGATTTCTAAATCATGTCTGTATGGTCTGTGATCAAACAGCTGAAGGAGAAAAAGAAATTGAAATAGATTCTCACCCATGATTTAATATGGATGTGGTGATTGTACTGCATAAATGTATCTTCTAAAGACATTTGGGACTGTAAAAGACAACCAAGCCGGTAAATAAGGGTTCAAGTTATATGTTGGTAGTAGTGCCCATAGCACTGATAGGCAGTGTTTCGTATCTGTTTTGTTCTTAATCAAGTTATCTATGTGCCTTTTGTGGTTCTCCAGAGACATTTTTTTGAAGTTAACATCAGTACATCAGCTTTTCTCCAATTGATGGCCCGAATTATGCCAGATTCACTTCACATCTCCACCATTTCTTTCCAGCATATTAATTTCACTATTTCTAGAATCTGTTTAGGCAGGATATGGTTTAATACTGCCTCAACCAGCAATTGCTATTATTTGCATCTGTAAGGCTCAAAATGTGTCAACCCCCTGAAGATGTAATACTAAATTCTTACCTCTGGTTTTTGCTATCTTGCCCAGGCATGCAGTGTGTTAAAGACACAAATAAAAAGGATTCTGGAAAAAAAAAAAATCTTATTGACCATTGGCAAGTATCAGCCCATGCGTATTATAATGGAAAAAAATATAACAGCATAAAGGAAGGAAAAACTTTGAGAGGGATAAGGCCTTAATTACAAACACAGGCATTTTTCTACTGTTTGGCATTTGAAGTAATAGGGAGAGTGGGAAGAAAGTGCTCTATTAGGTTTTTAAGTTGGTCTTCAGAAAAAGCTGCAGAACTCTGTTTTGTTAATGGAGGAGAGAGTTTATGGTAATTTCTATAGTAATCATTGGCCCTTTTAGCTATTTGTTTTGTGAATGAAGAGTTATTGAAAATCAACCACAATTTCAGAAAAAAAAAATAATCTAGGGGATGACTGAGTTGAATATTTGGAATAGTATACGGAGAACATGAACAAGCAAGAAAACAGTTCCTTAACATTTAAAGCCATAAAAGATGTATCTTTTGGGAACACGTCATCAAAATTGGAAAACTCTTTTTCAATAGTTATTGTCAAAAGAAATAGAAAGTTACACTTTCTGTTGCTTACAGTTTATAAAATAAACTAATCTTGAAGGTCAATAACAGTCCAAGTTTTTCCAAAGTGGTCAAAAACAGGAAGTTTCCCAAAATTATTCTAATAGAGTGGAAAACGTTATGGTATTTGTGTACATAGTGCATGGTATAGTAGCATCAAATAAAATATACACAGATCACAATATATTAATATTATCACAGCAGAAACATGACTTATCTGTAGTAGGTTCCATATAGGTACAGGTGTTTGATCTAAAGGAATACTTCTAGCAGAGATGTTAAATGAGATCAGGGAAAAAATAGGGTATTATACAGGCAGTCATTTTTAATCATTTCTTATCTGAATGATTTTGATATTTTGTGTTTATTGTCAAAGTTTCCAGAAAAAAATCTTGGGTCCAAGTATATTCTTATGAGGCAAACTCTAAAGATTTTGTTGCTACTGTTGAAGATAAAGAAAAGTGACAAATAATGAAACTTGTCCCAGAATAGGTCTGTTGTGAAACCAGAATGAATATTCTAGCATGTTTAGGAGGCTGTACCATTATTCTTTTTCAGCAAGTCAAAAGATGAAATATTTTTCACATATGATCAATTTAGTTTTATACATAAAGTTTATCCAAATAAGAAAAACATTCATTTTTTAATTCTTTCTAGTTCTAGGTGGTTTCTAAGAGAAAACCTGTCCCCAGCTGGGCTTTTCATAGACAGTCTTGGGTTTCTTCTCCTTCTCCAAGGTATGTCCTCCATTTTTTAATGTGGCATTCTCAGCTGACCTGCTAAACAGATCTTCCCTTTTTTGCCCTCAAGAGCTTTAACTTAATGCATCCTTTGTACAATTAACTTAATGCACATCCATAATGTTGTATCAATGGTTCATCAAGGAACTGGCTCCTGTAAAGAAAAATAATTGACCAATTTTGGGGTCCCTGTTCAGTATAAGAGGAGAAAAGAAAACATTTGCATGGCCTCTGTCATGGTGAATGGCTTAATGTGTTGAGACAAACAGCAATTCTTGGTTCACAGAACCAGTGGTGGAGAAGAAAGATCATCTTTACACATTCAAATGATGTTTAGTCACAGTGGTCCTGGGCACAGAGAAAGAATGAAAGGGAAGGTCTAGTATCTTATCTAGTACAAATTCTTTTTTGTCTAATGATAGTGTTACTTGATTTGGAAGTTCAATGAAGGAGGTGCAAGGGAAATGGAGGCCAAATTTGAGCCATGGGTTTAAAGTGCTAAAGGGAAGCAGGACAAAATGTGTGATACACCTAGCAAACATGATGGGTTCTTGGCAAAGAGTGCCAAGAGTCTGCCAGAAATAGGGTTCTGCAGGTTCCACTTTTGCAGTTGCTGTGACTTTTCTGTCAGTCCCGTGACCACCATACTAACTAAGAGGAGGAACTAGAAGTAAATGCCCAAAACCAACTTACTAAGCTGCTACTGTATTTTAACGTTGTTGAAGTGTTAGACTCCAGATTGGATTAACCTACCATTTTCCCTGCCTAGACTAATTAGACATAGGTAGGAAGAGTGTCACTAAGCATAGCTACTTGCAGTTATTTTTGTTTCTGAGCAAATCTGTAAAAGTATAAATCATGGCAGCTATATTTTATGTGTCTTTAGAATGACTTTGTTTCCCTTTACTTGTAATTTTTAGTTACTATTCGCACTGAATGTAGCAGCTATATACCGCTAAGACAGTCCAGATAAAATATTATTGAATCTCCTGCCAAACCTATTAAGACTTCTGTAAGTGGATGCCAGCTCTTGAGAGGTTGAAATTTGGCTTTTTACTTACTTCAGCTAACAGTTTGCCTACTGCCCACAGAGAACACACAAAAGAAAGAAAATCATCCATATTACTCTACAAGAAATTTTTTGGTATGACTTAGGTAGAAACTATTTTTAACATTCTTCTAAAAGAGGCGCAATTCCCTTCAGTGAATAACCCATAATAGCAAGACCACATTGCTGGGTCTCAAAATTCCTTACGCACAGCTCATCTTAAGTGCTCTACACCATCCTGAAAACTCATTAACATTTCCAGGCATTGAACCTGGTTGAAAAATGATGTAGAGTGTGCAGAAAAAAATTCAGAGTAGTTGCCATAACATGGATGGGCATGGCTGGGCTTGCAGTAAATTACACCTTCTGTATAATGACCAGGCATTAGATTTCCTGTTTTAAACATCAACAGTGTGGGACCTCTTTACTCCCATCATAAGGCTTGATAGTTTAGGAAATAATAGTCTTTCCCACAGCACTAGCTAGGAAACACATCATTCTGGAAACAAGAATAAATTTAATTGTGGGTAAATTAGGGCAGAGCAACAAATCTCCCAGAATAGTTTTCAGGTGTTGGAGAAGTACATTTCCCTTTTACCCCTGATGAGCTAATGAAGCCCCTTTCCTTTCCATCAGGCTTACTTCCCTCTGCATGTGGAATTGTAAGTCCTGCTTCAGACAGAATATGGAGTAATGGAATTAAACAGCATCAAACCTTCCTTTGCGTGACTACATTATTACATATTTTTATGCACCATGACGAGGGAAGCATGTATGGCTTCCTTGAACATTTTAGCTATCACTGAGGGAATTCCGCTCTGTTTCTGAAGAAGCACACAGTTTGTATAAGCTAAACATAAGTGTACCACTCCAGGATGGAAACTGAATTTAAAAGCAAGAGGTCAGAAAAAAACCTAGCAAAAGTTGCCAGTATTTTAACGCGGAGATCCCAGGAACAGGTAGCCTGTGATACACGATATATGTTCAAAAGCATTTAATGTCTTTTCCTTTAGCCAAAACGACCTCCTCGTGCCTGGAGGAAGTGCTCTGTATCAATAACCTTAATCCTTGCACTGCCTCTGTGGATGAAGCTGTGAGCGGGGTTTCCTTGGAGCAGCAGAGATGGGCAGCTTCCCCGCTGCAGACCCGTGTCCAGGCAGGACCCACCCCACAAGGGCGCCTGCGACGGTTTGCAAAATGCCTGCTGTCCTCCGGAGAAGGGGTGCCGCTCTGAGCGTGACCCCTCCTGCCTGCCGACCGACCACATGTGCCAGTGCAAGGCCAACACCTGGAGCAGAATCAGTGAAAAACTTTGTTATGAGTCTGCTGGGAAAAAAAATCACGTTCATGGGTAAGTTTATTGTGTTCATTTCTTGTGGCATGCAACAATTTCTTCAGATTTTTTTTCTCCTTTTCTAGTATTCTAATGTTGTATAACTTCTGCTGGAGGCAGTGACTAAACTCACAAGTGAAAAAGCATACTTCCCAAGAGAAGATGATATGCAAAACCAATATATAATATTTGGAGTACTACTGGGAGAGGTTACAGCCTATCGTAACGTGTAATTTATCAACTAGGATGAAGCAGTACAGTCTGCTCTAAATTTTTCATCTGATATATATTATACTCTGAAGCCTTCATTTCACTTTTAAAGAACAGAGTTCATTTTAAAAAATAAAACACATGTCCAAAGTGCAGAGACTTCAGACAGACCCTCTGTTAAAGCAGGGTCAAATAATAAGCTTAAGGAAAGTGTATTTCTGCATGTATGTGTGAATTAAGGAAGCAAGAAAAATATTTATAACACTGGCAAACTGATATGAGATTTCAAATTATAGTGATACTCAGAAAACAATGCTGTTATGTGTTTCAGTGATTGCCTCGCAGTGAGTTTCTGCATAAATTTGCTCAGTTTGTAAATAAACGTTAACTTTTTTGTCCTCTCTAACAGCTTTTCACTCAGGCTGGGGTCATACTTTTTCCAGCAACAGCACTAAGATTTTTGAAGAGGATATTCAGGGATCTTGTCACACCTGGACATCCTCTGCCATCAGATAAAGCCCTTACTGCTAGGGCAACCACACTGCCAGCAGCTGTCATCTTCAAGGTGAAGCTGATGGACCTGGAAAACTATATTTTCATTGAGAAGCAGACGCGGAATGAAGCTGCTGGGTGCTGTGAAGGTAATGGGGTGGCCCTGAGAGAGCCGAGATGTGTTGGCAGCCCTGGGATTCGTGAGCTGAACTGCATCCTCATTTCATGGACCAGGAGGAACCTCAGTTGTCTGTAGGTTGCAGAAAGCCCTGCTCTCTGACAGGACAACGAAGGCAGCCCCATGAATTTGTTTTCTAATATTCGTAATTTGGTGCATATTTAGAGAGCTCATATTTGAAATCAAAATCAAACATTTACTTGATGTTGCTTTTTAATTTGAATTGCAAAATGCCCCATGATATGCTTTGCTAAGAATACTGCGCATTAGTATTAATATTGTTGTTAGCAACAATAATGATCAATTTGTTTCTCAAAATAGTGATGCATGCTACACTATTCAAACATGAATATGAAATCGCACGTGTAGATACATGCTCAGACTGCAGTGCATGATATTACTTGCCCCTGACATTTCCAGAAAGATGCAAGTGAAATATGAATGGTAGCTGTGAAACCCTTACAACTTTATGATGCATTGGCAAAGAGCAGAAACACAAATGCATTCACAAAAGTTTACATTTCAGAGTAAATTGAAATAAAGTAATTTGCAATCCTCCTCATCACCTTCACAAGGGTGGGAAAAGATCATACTCACACGCACACATATATATATATAAATTACAAAATATGTATGAGCCCTTCTAGTGGGATGTGGAAGAAAAGCCTCGTGAGGATCAATATTCTATGTGAGCAAATTGATGCGTATGAACAGAGAAGCTGCTCATTTTCAGGTCTCCTAAGGGAACAAGTTTTAGATAATTATATGACAAAAAGACCTTTTAGGATCTATGAAAAAACACTCCAAAATGTCAAATGCATAGAAGCCATGCTTCACCTGTAATGATAAAAGCAGCACATACTGTAACCTTTCTAGAAACAGATTTACTAAACTCATTAGCTTAATTTTACAGCACTGTAAATGTCTATTGTACTGTACTGTGCTGAACAAATACTGGTGTCCTGTCACATGTCAGAATGTTGTGGGTTGCTTCAGGATTTTCTATGGAAAGAAAATGGTTGGCAGGGCATATTTGGAGGATGCCAGCAGGGACAGCCAAGTCAGGGGAAATTATAAAGGGAGATTGACCACAATTTCTTAATCAGGGGGTTCTTGCAACTTTCTGCTTTAAAAACAGGCAGTCTACCAACCCCTAGACCCCCCCAGAAAACAGTGGCACATTGTGGCTTTCATCACGACAGCATCAGCTGTCTCTGAATTAGATACCTACAGCTCCTACACATTGTCTTGAAGTAGCTAGGCATCTTAGAATAGTATTATAAGAATTTAGCATGTCAAACTTGGAACTGCAAGAAAGGAGTGAATTTTTTACCACATTCCCATTCCCTCCTCTGTAACTTTTTTTAATGAAGTGGGACAATTTGGGGAAGCGGGGAACGTATGCAAGTGCTTCCACCCAAAACAGTCCCTCCTCTGGGGTTAGGAGAAATCTGCGTGTTTGGATCTCCCCTGGTAGTGGAAGGGGCCGAGGCTGCCACCCAGCCCATCCCAGTCTCTGCTTTGAAGGCCATGAGCTGCCACCATGGGGCTTCTCCATGAGTCTGCTTTCTCAGCCTTTGATTTGGGGCTTTCAGGTGAAAAAAGGCAGAGCAGTACCAGGTTTGCAGGCTCCCAGGCAAACCAGTGAGCATGGCTCAGGCACAGCAGAAGCAGAAACTCACAGGCTCCTGCACAATGTTCTTGTCAGATAATGTCTCTCAATTTAGAGATACAGCATTCTCCAAATTTGGCTGGCAGAACTGGGCAGCAGTTCATTAGAAGGTTTACAACCAGCAGGTTTTGGCTTAGATCACTACATGATCTATCAAGTCAAGCACCCTCTAATTACCTAGCATATAGCGTCATACCTTTTATGAAGAAAGATTAAAGCTTTCAAAAAAATAGGTTGTCACTTCCAAGATATGAAAAGGGTTCATATACTCAATGTGCACAACAAAGCCATGCTATGTAGAGAATATACTTAAACAGATAAAGTTGGTTTGTTTTGGTTTGGTTTTTTTTCATAGAATTGAACAGGAGTTACAATGCATAATAAAGCGGTATACCACATTTTGGGATGCACTTCCTGATCTTACACATTTACAGTACATTTATTACTTGTAGAGGGTGTATTCCTTTTCAGATAAGCCTTTAGCGGCAGCCTCCTAAGGAAATGTGTGATGCTGTTAGTACAAAATTTTCGCTTCAGCTGAAGAATATGAAGAAACTGTATAAAGCACAGCGAAATGTCTGCGGTTTGCATTCCAGTTCTGATACTGGAACAGTTGTAATACTGAAGATGGAGTTCTGACTTATATTGGTCACTTTGCTTTTGGACATGCCTGAACAACTGACAGAGGTTGGTATATAAACAGACATGTAAATGGAAGTGAACCAAGGGGATATCTGACCCTAGGTATAACTATGGAAAATCCCAAGCCATACGCCCTAATTGCTGCAGCATTAGAACACAGGTAAACGTAGCTGTGGACAGAAGGAGTTTGTCCAGTGCGGTTGCATTGCTAAAGATGTTATGAAGCTATGGTGCCCACCACCGCTGCCTGCATTATGCCCCACTGTAGCCTAATCACCAGAGTGAGCTGAATCTAACAGTTACATTGGGTGTAGGATGGATTTGAGTCTCTCTGTGTAAGAAATATAGAAACATAGATTACATTACAGAATGATTAGCAGCAAATCAGAAATAACTTTGGCTTCATCATCATCCCAGGGCTATTCTGTTCCAAATTCCCACCTGTCCCTGTTCCCATTAGAAATTAAATTGTCATCTTAAACTTAAAAAAAATATATATTTGACAAACATGATAAAGCATAAGTTGCATGACATAAGAGTCTGTAAATAACTTATTACGTAGGTGCCAAGGTCAGTGAGTCAGTACTGAGAATCGTGATGTTTTTTCCTGAAGAAGAGACAGACCTTAACTGTCCTTCATAAGTGTGTATATACATATATTTTTTTAATTTGTATCTTCTTAATATAGCATGGAATGAAAAATGGGTTTTTTTCTGACTTCCGAACAGCTAGCAGCTTCTGTTTCCTGCCTCAGTGTTTATACGAATCAGAGGAGGAACAAATTTAACATGGCTTTAGCTTTAGCTTTATTAATTTAGGCTTCAGACTTCAAGATCTCCGGTGTCATTAAGACTGTCCAGCTTGTTTCAACGTGTTTCTGTCTGCTTTCATACCCATGTGATGCCAAGCTAATGTGCAGCTGCAGATATGCCAGTTGCTTTTGTTCTCTTCTCTTCACCGGCACTGCAAAAGTCTTTAGCGTGGGGGCAAGAAAACAAAACAAACCTGTCTGGCCACTCAGAAACTTTCTAGTTGTGAGTACAGCTGCCAATTCTGACGCAGCCAGGGAGAAAGACAACTTCAAAATGTGTTATGTCTGGCTGGGATGAGAGCCAGATTATTAACAGGATGACTTGTTTTGTGAGAGCAAGTGAAAAATTCAATACCACCTATGCTTTCCATCCCCTCTCTCAGTTCTGATGCCTGGAGTCTTTGAACTGATATTTCATTATTTATGAATGTATAATAACCAAATAGTGGCACTAAATTGAGAGACATTATCTTCACGGTTGACACAGAGGCTCCACAACTGCCCATTTCTCCATTTTTTTTTTAATACACTTGAATGACAAGCTGCTGATAAAAATAAATACTTTGTGACAAGGGAAGAAATATGACTTGAGGGTGTCAGTGTTGGAATGCATATCACAGAGGTCTTCCATCACAGCTGTTAAATGTGGAATGGCATCTAAAACCGCACAGCTCAATAAATGGCCATTATAGGGCCTATATCTGTAATCAGGGCACCCTATCTGTGGTCTCATGGCTGTGTACATGTATGAGGGCAAAACATTTCTAATATCTAAAATTTACTGAACCCAAGCCTTGGCTTTCAGACAACAATGGATTACCTTCAAACAGGGTGTATGCCTAAATCAATTTTCTTCTTATCTTTGTTGGATTATTTTCACACTGTGTATCTAGCACTCTATTATTAAACCATACTTTCTGATTTTGGGGTTTGAATTAGTTTCATGTAGGAACTGAGAGTTTTTTTGAAAAAATTTCATTCTGTATGAGTATTCTGTAAATGGTAAGTGTCTGTGCAGCAGTATGAGAGCTTGTGCGGCACTACAATTTAAAAATAATGTGAGGCGACAGAATTTGACTTTTACTCACTATGTACTTTTTATCTTATAAAACAGTAACTAATGATGATACATCCTTTGTACAAAGAGCAAAGAATTAATTTCTTTCCTTTAGTGGAAAACAATGAATTCCTAGTAATGTGTAACATTTTCTACTCTGCTTTTTGTCCATATCATTTCTTCCATCTTTAACAGCCCCCTGCCCCCAAATCCTGAACTTTCTTCACAGTTTGTATTTGTTTTGAAAATACTTCCCCTCTGGTCTAATTAACTGCTTTTATCCAGTGCCATAGCTTTTTATTTCTCCACTCTTTTGCTTTGATTCTATTGTTTTAATTTTTAATGAACATTTATGAATAGTTTTAGGAGGTTTCAGAAATTGCATTTTATCTTTCATTGAATTTGAAGAGACTTATATGGGATTTGCATTATTAATGCTGTTATTATTATCATTATTATTAATTCTACCTGTTTACTTTTACTGGTATACAATTTTTTCATTTGAATCATCATATAAAACATTAAAAATACATTGCAATGCATGAGTGGCAAGAAAGTTAGCCTCGCTTCACTTGTAGCCAATGTATCTCTAAGGCCTTATGCTTTCTCTTTTTAAAGTTACATGTGGAAAGAAATATCACCTCCATTTAGATCTTCTTTAAATGAAAGCTAATATTCCAGATGTGGAATTAAAGTTTGTGATCTCATATTGCATGCTGAAATCTCAGAGTTGAGGCTCTAAGTTGTGGTAACCAAAGGAAGCCCCGTGGAGTGATAATAAATGCCTCCAGTGGAAACCCATTAGAAATAAAAACAGAAATATAAACAGAAATGTTGCTGACCAGTTTTGTTTTTTTTTCTTTTCACTTTCTGCATTCTCTTGAAGTCTCATATTGCAAAAATATGCAAAGTATAACTTTGTGCTATATATCTGGTCCCAGAAGCACACTGCAGACATCTAGTTCTAAAATTACAATGATGTTTCTACTACTGATTTGTCTACTCTCTATTTTGCATCCTATGTCCTGGAACACAGGGCTTGATGGCCGATACAAATATAAACCGTACAGTTTAACTGCAGAAGCTATTCTTATTCATATAAATGCCTAATAGTTCCCTCCCATACTCACTCGTAATTCCCTTAACTATGTCAATAGTATCCTCTGGCAGGAAGCTTACAAGTTCATTATACACTATGTCTGATCCTGGCAAACAATAATTAGTTTAAATTTTGAAATTAAAAGGAAGGAGTAACTAAAAAAACCCCTCCAAACAAATGCAAATCAAAAATGGATCAATCTAATACTTCACTTATTTCTTAGTGAACAATTCTCCAGCAATTTCTTTGTGCATGGTCCTTTCTGACTTCGTACATTACAAGCTTGTTGATGCTTAAGTAGTGTTTTGGTGCTCGCTCAGGAAATTCACTACACAAAAGTCAAGTACGACCTAAATGTTATTAATAATTTGTTGTGGTGTTTGGTAACATATGTTTGGCAAAGAACAGGAGTAATAAGCTTTGAAGTGTATGCATGTTTTGAGAGAGGATTTTTCACAGGTGTTGAAGCTGCATGGGTCTCAGATGTTCTTAAAGATCTAAGACAACAGAATATCTCTCCAAACCATTAAAGTTTGAAAAGCAAGTGAACAGATGTTCAGTCCTTTCATTTAATATTTCAGGCAGCTGTGTAACTTTACTGTGTTGGGGCTTTTTAACATTTTTTTTTCATTTTTTTCCCCCCCCTAACATTTAAAAACTAAACTGGGTTTAAGGTCAGGCCTGATGACAGCCTGAGTAGGTTCTGACAGCTGTTTAAATGTTTGTGACATCTGTCTCGGAAGCCAGGACTCATGTCTCGCCTCTGCCAGAGCTGCCACAGCACAGCGTCTCTGTCATTTCTCCAGGCAACTTCCCCGGGTGAACAACTTAAGGCACAGGGGGTGGCTAAAACTTTCCGGTATTTCTGTTATGCTTTCTTAACTGCTTCGTGGACTTTTCATCAGGAACCTGGAATGGGTGAGAATATAAAAGTTAATCCATTTAAACGATGTTAGAAACTGGGATGAAAAGCAGCAGCTTTTGCAGGTATCCCTTACAACATACGAGGCACACTTTGCTGCTTTTGAAGAGAGCCATCACCACATTGGTAACAATACATGGCTAATTTTGCAGAGCAGTCTGTCACAATATGGCATTGCCCTTTCACTTAAAAGCCTGTCCCTAAACAACGTCTCAAACAGCATCTCCCCCTGAGGCCTGCAGCATGAGCAGACTACTGCAGAAATCCTGGCAGCTTGCTGATTCATCCTTAACGTTGGACTCATCTGCTTCTGTACTGAATTCTCGAATAAGTCTCAAAAAGGCAGACTTCAATGTAAAAACCTCATGGAGGAGTCGTCAGAGGAGGAAGAGCTGGAGAGACCTGTCCCTTCCTTAAAGCTGCATGGCTAAATGCAAACCACCCAGTGCAGAGGAGGAAGGATTGAAAGCATCACAGAAACAATTTGGTTAATTTGCTATCTTTCAGTCTGAAATTCATTTCTTCTTTCCATCAGCTCCTACTGACAGCTTCTGTAATGCCTATATTAACAGATATTTTTCTTTCAGGGTGTTTAGCAAATGGCCACTTAAAGTTGGACTTTGTGCTGATCATCTGTTTCTGTGTTACACTGCAGGGTAGCTTTCTCAGTGCGACATATGAATTTTTTTCAGTGGAGAAACCCTTTGACTATCTTTCTATGCACCTGTGTGAGTGATGTCTTACTTGCTGGGGTGTCAGTATTTGACTCAGGATAGTAGAGAGAGTTGGCATTATTTACTGTAGCGTCTCATCATTTCTTATGCCTATGACCACCTGCTGTCTCATACTGCAAAGGAGCAATCAGAGGTATATCATCTGCAAGGAGAAATGATCCAGAAATATTTCTACAGTGTGAAGTATCTAAGGAAGGAGCTTATGTAATGTTTTGTTTTGTGTTTTGTCCTATGAAGATTTCATGTCTGATATGATTAAAGCTTTACTGTCTTCTTGTTTGTTTTCCTAATGAAATTTTTTATTCAATATAATTGATTTGCTTTATCATGAGCTGGATCTTATCTGCCCCGGACTCAGTATTTTCTGCATGAGCTCTTGTCATCGCTTTCTTCAGCACGGATAGATAAGTGTTTCACTGGAATTGATGCCATTATTACTATGCCATCAGTTATTTTCTGGATGCCTGTAACGTTTCCAAGTAAGTCTTTGTCCTTTTGTTGCAACACTTCACTAGCTGACCTTATTCCAAAAGGTAGGCAATGAAACTTGTTCCTGCCCCAGGGTGAACCAAAAGTGCACAGTTAATATCATTCTTCATCTAATGTGACTTGTCAGTATCCATCCTTCCTACCAGGATTACTTTTAGCAGACCTGTTGGCTTTGACCATTTGCTATCACAGTGCAGCCTTTCTGAGGTTGCTGGAGTTTGGATACACCCAAATTCCACCATTTCTCTTTTTGGCTGATGTCATGCTGTTAGCCCGCAGACTGAATATATTTGTTGCCTATATTCCCTTGTTTCCT
Organism: Scopus umbretta; assembly: GCA_013400535.1. Classification (NCBI taxonomy): domain Eukaryota; kingdom Metazoa; phylum Chordata; class Aves; order Pelecaniformes; family Scopidae; genus Scopus; species Scopus umbretta. Next base: position 18,273 of record VZTL01035794.1, on the reverse strand, counting down.
TAGCTGCTGCTTGTTTCCTTTGCTGCTTTCTGTCACTGCAACCGTAACTTTTACAGCTGTGCATGACAGGGATGATCGATGAACGCGGATATATATGTGTACTTCTTAAGGGATTCTGCTAACTCCTTGAAGACTTCTGGGTGTTTGTGATCAGTATTCAGGATACTTTACACATTGGGATGTCTGCTTTGCATTAAGTCTTTAATTGTGATTGTGTCACACTGGCCTTCATGGTACTTTCATGGCAAAGGGTTAAAGACCAGGCCTTCTTCAGCCATTACCCTGTTAAGGTGACTTCGGAGTGTTTCCTGGGACTACTTTACAGCATAGGGTACTTCCTTGAATTTCTTTATCTGGACTGGGATATGGTGTTTGTTTTCAAAGGCGAACTTCAGCTCCTGTGCTTAACTTGAAACCTCTGAGTACATTTCTTGGAGTACATTCTGCATGTGCTGTAGGGGTTGTCCTATCTTCTGATATTACACCCACATGAAGAGATTAGTCACATCTGAGTTCAGCCAGGGATTTGTGTTTTCTTTTCCCTGGGCTAAGTTTGTTGTTTTGAAAAGCAAGAATAGTGGTTACACATGCTGCATTTGTGACAGAAAATTTGCACAGGCTGGTGGTGGTGTCTCTACCCAGGTGCGAGGTGTGGAGGGTTTTCTGCTCTGGCTCAAAGGCCTTTGGTCTTCCTGCGTGGTTTTGCAGGGTGGTTAGTGTGGGAGCCAGTGCTAATTTCGAAATGCAGTGCAGCCCTGATCTCTGCTTGGGTGGCACTGTAGCTCTGCAGATTATCTCTTTTTGCACTCCTAAATCGGCCTTCCTCAGGCACCTTTACCAAAGTGATTTATCAGTGACACTGAGCACAGTTTCGTCTCTAAGCATGTCATTCTCAGTATTTTCTGACTCCCAATTTCATGCTTTTTGCCTCAGCTCTGTTACATGTTTTTCCGTCTGCTGTTCCTCTTGGTACTGGTGAGACCAGAACTGATATCATTCAGCTTTTTGGGTGTTTTTGTTTGTTTGTGTTTTTCATGGATCACCGTATTTCTACAGCATTGTTAAGGCCCCCTCTGGACTGGGAGCATTTTCAGTTTGTTGCTTTGCTAATGTGATCTAAATCCCAGAATCTCCTGACGTAGTGAGTTCAGCAAAAATGGCTTTTCAAGTTCTATCCTGTTTATATGTTCCTTGGGATTTTGTGCTTCTCCTTTTAGTTCTTTGCCAACCCGTTCAATGAGGGTGTGTAGAAGGGGAGGCGAGTTATCACTCCTGCCACGCTGTACTTTTTCCCTGCCCTGCTTTCTAGGTTATCTGCTATGTTTTTTTGCTTGCATTCATGCATTTACTGTCCCAGAAAAAAACAAACCAGAGCTGTTCTTTGACCTGCCTGTGGTCACTCTGTTACCTTCTGTTTCTCAGGAACATGGGCATCAGTATCATTAATATAAATTCTGAACTAAAACTCTATTATAGGGAAATAAGAATGGGTCCTACGGAGGCAGCCCTTTAGCTGCTATCAGACTCAGGAGACACACAGTATCCTCACTGGGGATTATACCAAAGTACATCTAGAGAGACCGTATCAGCGTAAAAAGCTAATCCTCCTTGACCTACAGGCTACACCTCAAAGGCTAACCATGTCTCTAATGCTTAAAGCAGATGTAAGCACCTCCTGGAAATTAACCTGCTTTAGATTAGGAACGATTTGGTAGAGCAAATCTACATCTAGTGATGTTACATGGTGCTGAAGGTTCCTTGGTCTGCTATTAACAGGATTGTCATAAATTGGAAAAATCCATAAATAAACGTAGGCATGTTTCTGTGAAATAACCCTGTAAAATTGAGTTAGATTTCTTGCTGTTGGTTTTCTTCCAATATTCTGATACTGCAGTATGTCATTAAAACAAAAATCAACATGTATCAGTTGAGGCTGGAAAGACAACACAGGTACACATAGAAACACATGCTTGCCTTCTCTGATAGCATCACTTCAAAAGCACAAACCAAACAAAGTAAAGAACACTCAGCAAGTAATAAGGAACCCCCCTCCCTCCCAAACACCTGAATTAGTACCTTACTGGTTGATCCAGGTTTTTGGGTTTTTTGTAGATGAAGTTAGGATGCTCATCACCACTAAAATATCAGGCTGGGTTTTGTATGGCAGTGTGATTAATTACTTTGCAATCAATAGCTTTTTCAATTTTAATGCATTTATGAGAGCATTTACCAGAGCCTGTCTATGACACTTCTACTGGTAGTCTTGCTACTAAGACTACTTACTCACTCTGCCCCTACTACTCATTTTTAGTTGAAGATTTGTCTAAGACATAACTAAGACCCATTATCTTCTACCCCAACAGTAATGGATGTAAATGCCACAGATGCCATCACTATAAGATCATTAAAGAAACTTAGTCTTCACAGACAAGAGTGAATGTGGTTGTGGCCTGTATTAAGATGTGGTTGTTGCAGGGGTGTAGGAAGCCTGGTTCAAAAGGTCTGAGGTAAGACAGAGAATTCATAATATCTTCCTATCAGTCCAAGATACAGCACCCTGGGGCTTGTTAAATTGCACCCACGGTCTGTAATTCATCCTACGATGAAACCATTGCCATAATGTTATTGACATAATACTGCAACAATGATATCTACCAAGAACTGGGTTGTCTATAGAGGTTGCACAGCAGCAGGGTTCCGTTCACAGTCAGTTTTGTCTTCTCTAGCAGTACCATTAGACTATATATTTAAATTGCACATATGGATATTTACATGTCTCCAGACACAGAATTGTCACCGATTTCTATTCTTCTATCACCCTGACCCCAAACCCTCTACTGCTATGTTCACTATCAGAACAGGATGCCAGAAATGGTAATGCTAATAGGTAACCACAGAAGTTTCTTCTTTCCTGTCACCTGGTTGTTATCAATTGCTAAGATAAATCAAATATTTGTAACAGTGCCACCTGGTGATTGTCCTGGTTTCAGCTCGGATAGAGGTAATTTTCATCAGTGCTGACACCAGTGAAGGACTTGTTCAGCTTCCCATACTCTGCTGGGTGCACAAGGAGCTGGGAGGGGGCACAGCCAGGACAGCTGACCCAACCTGGCCACAGGGCTATTCCATACCATACGGCATCACGCTCAGTATAGAAACTGGGGGGCCAGAGGCTGGAGAACCGCTGCTCAGAAACTGACTGGGTATCTGTCAGCGGGTGGTGAGCAATTACATTGTGCATCACTTATTTTGTATATGATGCTGCTGTTATTATTATTATTTTCCCTTCTTTTTCTGTATTGTTAAACTGTCTTTATCTCAACCCACAAATTTCTTCCCCCCCCCTTCTCTCCCCCATCCCACTGGAGAAGGGGGGAGTGAGTGAACAGCTGCGTGGTGTTCAGCTGCCTCCTGGATTAAACCACAACAGTTATACCTACTGTAATGTTATAGTATGTATTTGGTACACTTCTAAAATAAATGTAGTACTTTTTCTAGTTCTTGCTTATCAGGTTGTGTTCAGAAAACCCTTTAAAATGTTCAGTTTGGCATAGGTGACAGCTTTTGCAATTATATTTTGGTTTGAGACTAATAATTGGACTATATATTACATAAAAAAAATTATCTGAAGTGATTCTAGCAATTTTTTTCTAAGAGTATCAGGTATTTATAATTAGGTGTTAGAGACTGTACATACATAAGAAAGGTATGCAAAGAGTTTTTTCCTATCCTGTGTAGCCCTAAATAAAAGCAAACACAGCTGAAGCCTCTGAATTTATCCCAACAGCATGTATCCCAGCTGTGTGAATGGGTTCCTCTAAATCCAGTTTCTTCAAGTCCTCAAAGACGGCTGTTCCACAGTTAAAAGCCTGGTCCAAGTCAGTAATGTCTTTCCAGGAAAATAGTGCAATTTTCCTTAGTCACAATAATAATAGTTTGAGCCATAATTTGGAATTGTATGGTTCTGAAAACCGTGACTGTAATCTCAAGACAAATTAAAGGATAAGATTTCTGTGAGTAATTCAGTAGCTGATATTTGACCTTTTATTCAAAATAAATATAAAAGGAGCTTGCCAAAATTGTTTTGTTCTTTTTTTTTTAAAGAGTTCTGATTTATATTTTCTCATTTCAATTTCAGTGTTATATGGCAATCTGGAAGAAGATTTCTCTACAGTTATTTTGTAGGACAGGTATACTTAGAAAAGATTTATCTCACTTTTGGTTACTACTTGGCAATAAGTGGAATAATGCATTCACAAACATGATTGCTAAATCCAGCAAATTGATTCAGCCATGTTTGCAACAGATGTCCTTTGCTTTTCCATGTACTTTGGAGAAGCTGCCTTTTGTTACAATAAATGTTTAGGTAAGAACTATTTATGTAAGTATGAATGTATTAGCATACCAACAGAAGTGTTTGTATGCAAACAAGTATATGCAAACAAGTATGTATTCAAGAAGCGCTTTCCTTCTCTTTTTACCCTTTTCCTACTCTTTTTTTCATTTACAAGAATGAAATGAGAGTTAAGTCTCTAAGGCAGCAATAAATCTGATTGTTCTTTTCATATTTGCTAGTCTAAAATCTAGAGCTAATATACATATTTAAATGTGATCCAAAGTCCAGAATTTGAAAGACTCATTATTTTCCATGGGATTTGAATCATTTACTGGCTGAAATATATTTTATGTCTCAATGTGACAAAAAATACAAACTGCAGTACAGTTCTCAAATAATAGAGGGGCATTTTTGAATGGTAGAGTCATGAGCCGAGTTGCTACTTGAATAATTAGGAAAATTAAAACAGTTATGGAGAATGTACGGGCAATGCACATACAATCTGCTACCTGCAAAAAGACAGATAAGTGTAACAAAAATTAATAAAGTCACCATGTTGAATGCTGACATCCAGTAGCAATAGCTTAAGACTTTTTATGTCATATTTGGACAGAAAGTTGTCTCAGTTCTATTCCTGGCATTCCTAATTACCAATTTGAAAAAAAAAACAGAAGAGAATTTTTCTAGTGCTGGGACATGAAACAAGTCAGCAGTAGCACCAGTTTATTAAAATAGATACACAGAAATGTCAGCCGGTGGTAAAAGAGCTCCGTGATGATCATCAGGACAGATTTTCAGCTCCCCTTTTGGATAGAATTTTCCTGTGTGCGTGTATTAGCTCACACTAGGATTTGGCGAGCTGAAAAGTCCATGGATTGGGAAAGCAACCACTTAATGCACAGATTTACTTACACAAAGACTGCCTCGGATACTTTTTATGTAGGTAAAAGGTAGGGTAATGCAGTGCAAGGTCAAGTATGTCAGCCAGTCTCTGGAAGAGTTACTTAAACTAAGCAGCAGGTTTTGTATCCCAAACTAGAAGCATTGTTAGGTAATATCACAGCAATGCTTTTTTTCTGATTTAACTGAACTCTGGGGCACACTGAGCCATCATGTCAATAGGAATTGCACCTTCATATTTCAAAGACAAAGTTTTTGTTATTAAATCTTTGTAAAAGGTGGCATTGTACTGCAATCATCACCTAGAAAACCAGCATTGTAATGGAATTATTGATGAAAACATGCCCATTTTAACATGGAATGTTTTATTTTAGCATGCAATCTAATTAAGTTCACATGATAGATGCTTTTTAAATTGAGGCA
>VZTL01035790.1:0-17242 GCA_013400535.1 Scopus umbretta | reverse complement strand
AAAAAAAAAACACCTTACAAAATGCTTTTGAAATGCATAGAAACTACAAACCACTAAGATTTCTTGATTTTTAACCCAGGACTCATCTTTACATTGCTTTTTACATTGCAAGACCAGTAACTGGACAATATGTGAAAACATAGGGCAACATATGCACTGAAATGAGAAAAACAATAGAATTTTTGTATAAAGTTACACATTATCAAATATCTTTAGCCGACATACTGATAACCTTGTCTCTAAATGCTTTTAGGCCACTTCCTATTAACTCTTGGTAAGCATTTATCAGACACAGTCCATTGCAGCTAATTCCTGTTATTGATCTCCCCTGCTGTGTTTTTAATCTTTTGCAATGCATTAAATTCCTTTTATCTGTACGTGTACAAGACCTATTTCAATTAGGTTAGTTACTACTACTGCAATAGCATGTCTGATATCAATATAAAATGTGCAGTAGTCAAAGAAAGCATTGTCAATATACAGCATACTTTAGTATGACTGAGCCTATTCCCATTTCCAATGATTTCACTAGGAGAATCCTTACTGCTTTATTTCTCACTATTGTCTAGAGCAATATTTTGATGTTTTACAATTTGAATTAAGTATCAAAATGCATACCTTGTTATCTGCTGCCTACAGAGTCTGGACTTTTCCTCTTTTTTTTTCTGTTTTTAGAAAGAAAATATGGATTTTGCAATACCAACTTACACATGTAAAGGGCTCCACAGAAAAATTAATGCAGTTCTCGAGTTAAGCACTCCATTTAGTGCAGTGGAACTTTTCAGCTTTAAAGGTGACATGGGCAATAGTTGCAAAATCAGCTGGGCTTTTCATGTCCACCTATTATCACCAGATCAAAACAATACTATTTAAATTAAGACTGCAAACAATTATCCTCTTTTTGCTTCTCCTGTCCTAGTTTCTAACAAATCCCAACAGAAGCAAGGTTCTTTATGTTAGCAAGAAGAAAGAAGTCTCTTCCATTCAGGAAAGGTCCTGAATAGCCAAACGTGTGATCAGTGGGAAATGACAGGCTTCAGTACAACACACACGTTTATCAGAATCTTGCAAAACAAGCTTTCTGAATCTAGTTCAGTATTTTAAGTATCACAATTAAGCACCAGTGTACTTTGGTATGCAATGCAGTTCAATGCCATTGTTTATAGAAGTATGTCATTGTTCAAAGAAAAGGAATTTTTATATTTATAGGAGAAAATATACCTAGGAGTACTTTCTATGTGCTATGTTTTCATATAGAATGCATTTCTCATTCTTACGGAAGACAATGACGTTTAATTTTGATAAGCAGGTAACTAAACCAAATACTTCAGTTTTTCAATGATTTCTCTTATTGTGCCTTGATAATTTCATTGGAATTATGTGTCCATTCAAAACTGACCTTGCCTAGCTATGTCTATTTTTAAAGGCTATTTCCCACTTTCAGAAAAGCCTGTTCAAACATTGGCTTATCAAGATCTAAATTTCTTTCTTTTTTATCAGAAAGCTCAGCCCTATTTCCTACCTAGATTACCTAAAGATTGAATCTTAATCTGTTCAATATTTTCTAGGATATTCTATAGAAGCAGAAAATTCACACTGCATCTAGTTCTTACCTTGGATTTTCCTTTTCTGTTTTCGTAAATTTAATTTACCAGAGTCAGGAAACTCCTGAAAAATATGGCTGTTTTCTTTACACTACTATAGCTGTGCATGATCTACTTGGTTTTCCCTAGTGTTATTTCATGTATGGCATCACCCCGCAGATTGTCTATTATTCTGATCCTCTCTAGTGCCTAAGGAAAGAAGAGAGCAAAGCAAAATATTTGCTGGATCACCAGAACAGTCTGGCTGCACTTTTCAATTTGCTAACACAAGCACTCCCAGCTGCATCCTGCTGAAGGTTATCAGTCAAGGAAATCTGCCATTGTTTTAGGATATGATGGGTATGATTGCAAGAAAGGAGGGAAGATAATCCCATAGAATGGCGTCTTGGAAGAATAATCCTTGCTATGCTTGTGGGTGTGATGGGCCACTGCAGAAGATGTAAGGAGGAGATCGTGATTTCAAGCAGAATCTGGGCAGAGTATAACCATAGACCTTGATTGTAGAGACCTGTATGTTAGCATGAAGAACCACTGCATAATCTGTACTGTGACTGTCTTTGACTCATGCCTATGGCAATGTGTAGGAGCGTATCATTCTCAGCAAACCTTAGCAACTGCTGTACGAACTTGGCTGATTAACTATAATGGAGAAGCCAGTACATGTTTCCCAGGCAGTACATGTGGATGACATGATCTGCAAACCTTGTCTTATCCTGAGATTAAGCAACATATCTGCATGTAACAGTCCTCTACCTGACAGCAGAAATGATTAATAGATTTGTTTATTTATAAGAAAATCCTATAAATCTCTGGACCACAATGCTGATGCACCTCACTATGGGCAGGATCTGCACAGTGTGCCTTAATCAACATGGAGGGGCTCGTCTGATGCTGCAGCAGCCAGTGTTCCCAGTATCAGCAGGGACATGAGATTGCTATTACCTTTTCTACTGCTTCTATTAATATCAGAAGAGACATAAGATTGTTATCACCTTTTCTACCACTTTATTGCTATCACCTTTTCTACTATATCTGTGCTTTGGTCAATAAACTAGTTAATTAGCCTTGGATGTTAATCCCTTTCTTCTTGAGATCCAAAAAGAACCAGTACCTCCTCAGTGCAAAATGGGGTGGCCTATAAACGGACCATATAAATGAACCCAAACATTTCTGGGACCTCCCTGTCTGAAAGGCCAGCATTAAATCACTCGTTTTTCCTTAGTGAAACTAAAATTTTCTTCCCTTTTGATCTGATGCTAATTATTCTCTTCTGTGTAGACAAACTGTCATATACTAATTCTGTGAGTTTGCTGTACAGCACAAATGAGCACCACTACATAACAGTGAATAAAAAAAACCACATTAACAGGAAAACCCTGTATTTTCAGGCACCACTAATAAGACTTTTGACTATGTTCTCTGTGATGTTGGCAGAATATGTCAGATTGATCATTAGCCAATTGCCAAGAAGGCCTTGGGCAAGAACAGTATCAAAAAGACACTTTAATCATGGTAAGTTTCTATATGTAAATTAATGGGAAATAGGAATACACATGAACATGCTATAGATTATCAATGGATTTTTACCTTTTTTTTTTCCTTATAGCTGTAGACAGTTCTGTGGAAAAGTTTCTAGCTTTTACTTATGATGGTTTTTTCATAGTTTGCTTTTTGTTACATGGGAATTGATTAAAATTCTAGCATATAAAGTGAATTTAATGAACATTTTCACCACTACAGGAATCTTGATACCAGTGTACTTGATCTAAAATTTTCACTTCTGTTCAAACTGCAATATTTCAGGGTTTGGAAACTTGTGGTAACTAAAAATGTAAGTTTGCTTCATAAATCACTCTGCCCATTTCAGGAATCATTATAAATTTTCTCAAGTAAAATGGAGAGAGAAAGTGGAGATTTGGATCACTGATCTGGAAAATACTTTAGCTGAGTATGGCTTCTCTCTTTTTTCTTGGATCAATGATATTAAAGTGCTGTGGTTGCACACAATGGATGACATTGAAAATGAGAATGAAATCCAAAGCCTTTCCTAAAAAAATCAAATCGGATCATTTACAGTTTTGCTCTACTTTGTGGTCTTAGATGTATGGCCATGTTTTGAAGTACCATCTGATCTGCAGCGCAGTTGCTGGCCATGGGTCTAAAAAGATCAGATGTGTTAACTTAAGTTATAACCTCAGTTATCACTGGGGGATGATCCAGTTTGTGTCACTTTCTGTTTGCCCCTGTCCAGAGTAAGTACAAATGCAGTTACTGCAGAGCAGGAGACATATGGAATAAGTTGCCCTGGGGCAACAGGTTCACGCACTGGAGCCCTAAGATATGCTTATGTAAAAAGAGTAGATCTGTTCTTATTGCCTACGTAGAGCCAAACTTACCAATTTGCATCATAAAAATAGGTGTTAGTGCTCATGGGCCTACGGAACCATGTATCTTGGAAAGAATTAGCTGGAATTCAGGGTTTAAAAAATTTGAACCCATTACCACCATCTCAATCCTATTACCTTCAAGTGTTATGTTAAGGCTTCTCTATGTGAGAGGTTACTCTGGAACATATATTCTTAAGCTGCTTTTTCCTGATTAACTCCATGTGTGAAACCCTCAGTTTCTGGAATAAGAGAGATAATTGGAATAAGACATTTTCTGAAATCAGAGAAATTGCAGGTGGACTTAATGAACATGAATTAAGCCACTTTAAACTGACACCTTACCATGTTCTAAATAAGTTTTCATGCACGGGAATTATGAACCTTAAGTTCATTGAAGGTAATGGTTTTACAGTGAACTTAGATGAAAAACAAGTTTCCTCTCCCATAAGAATGCTCAAGAATGTTTTGATTATGTTTGTTAATATTTGTCTCTATTGTAATTATTCCCTTTCCCCATAAAAAGAAAAAAAAGAAAGAAAACCCAAAAATTTTTCAACTAGAAAATAAAAAAAATAAAATACTAACAGAGGAAAGTTGTGCTAAATGGACAAGGACTGTAAAAAAATTAAGTTTTATTTAATTTTTTCTCAAAAAAAAATCCATCTGTGTCAAAAGTTAATTGTAATACAGTAGAAGTTTATTGTCTGAGAAGAAAGAAACCTGTTGTCATGCTTATCTCTTACATTTAATATTCAGAGCTACTGACTAGAAGAGAACATTTGGGTTTTTTACATAAGTAACCAAATTGCTGATTTTAAATGAGTTACAAAACCTTTATTCCAGAATAGACCACTTATTACAGGATCACCTGATGTATCTATGGAATGATTTATTCTGTATTAGACCACTTACTCTAGTTTTACCTACCTGGATGATATTTTTGTAGGTATTAAACTTGTCAAGTACTGAACATGAAGCTAAGTACAAGAAATAGAACTTATCCTTTCAAAATACTGGCTATGTTTTCCATCATTAGTTTATTCATATCCTTGTACAAACTTCTCAAGCAGAGCTGTGCTTCCCTCTTGGTATTGCTGACTAAAGAGACTGTTCAGATTATTACTTTCCTGTGAAAAATTTATTTTATCAAAATGCATGGATTGTGGTTATATAAAATTGTCTGTATTAAAAAAGAGGCTTGAAAATGACCCAAAGATTTTACAAATGGACTTTGAAAAATGTCATATTTGACTGTCTTTGAAATAGGTAGCTAAGAGGATGCAAGTGAAAAGCCATTTGTTTCTCTTCTGTCTGGTAATTTACATAGTCATTTACTTTGTTCAAAGTGTAACAAGCCCTGTTGACTCAGAGTACTAGCATTCTTAATGGTTTTACTGAATTAGAAATATATATGCTAGGTATAAATCACTGCAGGATTAAGACCCAAATCCTTGATAGTGATGAAACAGGGGAATTACAGGAAAACATCAGTAAAAGTCATTGAACAACTCTAGGGAGGAGCCTGACAAATAAAGTGCAATAAGTGCTGTGCTGGGTCCTGGTTTCAGCTTAGTTCATTTTCTTCCTAGTAGCTGCTATAGTGCTGTGTTTTGAACTTAGTATGAGAACAATGCTGATAGCACACTGATGTTTTAGTTGTTGCTCAGTAGTGTTTACACTAGTCAAGGACTTTTCAGCTTCCCTTGCTCTGCCAGGTGCACAAGAAGCTGGGAGGGGGCACAGCCAGGACAGCTGACCCAAACTGGCCACAGGGCTATTCCATACCATATGGTATCACACTCAGTATAGAAACTGGGGGGAGTTGGCCAGGGGGCAGCGATCGCTGCTCAGAGACTGGCTGGGCATCGGGCAGTGGGTGGTGAGCAAGTGCATTGTGCATCACTTGTTTTGTATATTCTTTTATCATTGTTATTATTGTTGTTGTTGTTGTTGTTATTATTATTATCTCTCTCTCTGCTGTCCTATTAAACTGACTTTACCTCAACCCACGGATTTAAGTTTTTTTTGGTTCTCTCCCCCATCCCACCGGGGCAGGGGGAGGGTGAGCAAGCGGCTGTGTGGTGCTCGGTTGCCGATCGGGGTTAAACCACAATAAGCTGAAAATATAAATTTCTAGTAATTATATAGTAAATGAAACTTCATCCCTCCTGAAATAATGTGTGAGAACTCTAGACACTTGCAAATGCTTAGAAGCTGAAACACAACTTAAAAGAGCACAATACTGATTGCCTTTTTCTTGTACAAAATAAGGAACATTTGTACTACTGTCAGTTTTATACTGAATAAAATTTTAGAATACATTTTCAGGCATTATTTGCATGCTCAATTCTATGTACAATTGTAGGACAAATTCTGACTTTTTGCCACACAGACAGTTAAGAAACATCACTAAATGCAACTGCAAAAATACTTTCTTCAAAAACATATTTTCTCCTGGTTGTCTGCTCCTTGAAATTCTGAGGGACCTGTGGGATTTGCTGTGGCAAAAGGTTATCCAGGAACCTTAGGAAAGATGCAAATGCTTCTTCATTTTCCAGGCACTGCCTACAGGCACATAATTTTCTATCACAAGTAAAGCTCCTCTATCTGTTACTGGATAAGGCAGCTATATTAAATCAGAACCTGTTTTCCCAAAGAGTTCCTGAGAATCTGAGAAAGGGAAGCCTCTTCTTCATGAAAATGTATGCAACAATATCTTCTAAGTTTCTCTTGAAAAAAGCATTCAAATGGCCTGAAATTACGAACAAATGTGTTTTTTTTCTCTGCCATTTTTGCAGTTCATATAGTTACACAGAGAGTACCTGCACAGCTAGGGAACAATAGAACCACATAATGTTACAACAGCATTATACAGCCAGTGTCATTATCCAGCTTAATAATGCTGGCACCTGTGATGGCAACAGAAGAAAATAAAGCTCTGTATCTCTGTGCAACAGAGCCATTATGGTACCCACTGGTTTCAGTGGATAACTCTTCAGGACTTACATTGTCAAGGAACATTGCTTTGTTTTCCTTATAAAACAGATCACTTATTTGAAAGACCAAAGCTCATATTGGGTTCTAAGTAGGTTTACCTGGTGGCAACATTTCACACTCATCTCTGATGCAGGGCTCCAGCTGTTGCAGTTCCTAGATTGGAGTTGTTTCCATGGGAAGATACAGTGCTTTGCTCTTCATTGACCAAACTACCACATTTTCCTCAGCAAATTCTCCACCAGAAGACAATGTAACTCATCAACCTTTTTGCAGGTGCATAAATATCAGTCTTACACAAAACTTTGCCTGTTGTACACTGTCTCCCTTGTGCAATTTTACATGTTGCATAAATACATACCCGATGCTATTAACTCTACAGTATAACCTTTGAAATAAATGAACAGGAAAGCAGTGGAATAAAAAAAATCTGAAATTATGCTGCATATCTTTTCAAACAATTAAACTGCCATCTGAAAATGCAGCACACTAATTAAAGGTTTTGTGCAAGTCTAATTTGTATCTTCAAAGGTTATGCAAGTAAAAAACAATGTTAATTCAGGGCTTTCAATGAAATAATAAAAATAAGGCCAGTTATTAGTAAGGAGTTCCAAGGTCATAAGGAACATTTTGGTGATCTGTAAGCGCTCAGGCCTAATCACAACATCTGTTAGTGGCTGGTACCTAAAGATCAGTATTATGTGATAACACACAAAAAAAGATTTAATTTTGTCACATGCGTACATGCAATCAGAGATTTCTGGTTATTATTCTAAGAACAGAGGTCAACAAGATTTTTTTTTCCCATGCTGAGAAAAGATTGGTTTATTACATCCTACAGAAAAAAAACAGATTACCTTATATTTAATAATTGCTCATTCAGTTTAGTATAAAGGAAATAAACAGTTTCATGTGTGGCTCCCACCGTCTTACATGAAAAGCCAGTACAAAAATAGAATGAGTCATTACTCTCTGAAGGGCAAATACCAATTTTTTTTGACAAGTTGGTAATTGTGTTCATTATAAGGCAACATCAAGTTGTTAATTTAATTTTCGACAACTGGGAAAAGGTGAGACAACTTTTAAAAGAATGTATCACTATTTCAATGTAATGATTTCCTTATACCCTCCTATTATTATCTTAATTTGTTTATATTTAATCTTTTCCCCAACTAGCAGTAACTAAATATTGAAATAAAACTGCACAGTTTTGGGAGCATTCTCAGCATGTAAATTAACATGAGGCAAGGATCTTTTTACATCACAAGTATTATTGTTAATAAATAGACAAATTGAACTTGTAACATACCTGTAATATACACATAAGATCAGACTGTTCCCCAGCTATTTTTGCAAACATTTCTTTCTTTTTAAATTCAGGAATACAAAGCTTAGTTAATTAAATTATATTCATGGATATAACTAGACTGTGACCTTAAAAGGTTGTTGACGATCCAAGACTTTAAAAAGAACATCATAACGAGTAAACTATAACAGCTGCAAGCGCAAATAGTATAACTAATGTATATAAATCCATAGATGCATACAGCTCCTGTCAGATGTGACTGCATCAATGAGAATCCTGAACCATTTTTTATGTATTTTCCTAGATATTTAGTTTAGGAAGTATTTAATTCAATTCAATATATTAGGTATTTCTATGAAAACCAAGAAGCTGGACAAAGAAACAGAAATCAGTTGTTTGTAGCCATGTATGAAACAATTTTTCATTTCAGCAAGGAAACAAGCCAAAATAAAAACATCCCCCTTTACTCTCAATTGTAGGAAATGAACCATTTTTATTTATAAATATTTTGCCAAAAAGAAACAAACCTTCACTTCACTGTCACTTCCCCTCACAATTAAACAAATACAAATGAAGTGAAACAGTCAACCCTTTTAGACCTACAACAGTATGTTTCTTTTCAATATTTCTGAGAAATTTAAAGAAAAACATAAGACCATATTCACAAAGCTGCCAGAAGAGGATGAAAAGTTATTTTACACTTTTTTTTTTTTATCAATTGCTTACTAGTAAGAGCACTCAAATTCAATTCTTTTCTCTTCTTCTGAGTGTTCAAACTCCAGCTCTCACTTCCCAAGAGGCCCAACAGGTTAAAAATACATTGGGAAACCAGGAGAGGAAGTCTCCTTAATCTATCCTGTCTAGTCTGTTCTATCTTGTATAAATAATTCAATATTCATTGTGGGTAGGAATGGGGGCTAGGTGCCTCCTCTTTCCAAAGAGCATCAGACTGGACTTATTCTCACTTTCTCATTCTGTATTGCAGTGACCATTTAAGTACTTTAGCTGAAAGACAGAAGATTCTGAAGGAAGGAAATGGGAGATTCACTGGTTAGCATATCCTATATAAGAAACAGACAGATTTAAGAGTTAAGAAAACATAGTTCAAGTCTTTATCTTGAAAGAAAAAGAATTCCAGTATATGCCTCCCACAGGCCCCATAGAATTCCCTACTCTACAGAAATCTATTCTTTGTCTGAAGGTAATGATCTCATAAATTACAGGTTAAAACCAAGTTATTTTAAAGTAAAGAATGTATTTATTTAGGGGAGTAATACAGAACCTATGGTAAATGGAAATGGGATAAAATCCAAAATAAGTTAGCCAAGAATCATTGGATCAGATTAGCCACATATCTATAGCCTATAACATAACATAAGTGGGGAAATAACAATATAGTTAATCTATCAGACATACGGTAAAACATCTGATAGATTACCTATGGGAATTATCAAGTGGGAGAACATGAGATCTGGTGCAAGCATTGTGCGGTGGATAGTGAACTGACTGAAAAACAGCTGGCAAGTGACAAATCTGAGAAGGGAATAATCAAGCTGGAATCAATTACTAATAGAGTTAGTCAAGGATTAGTCATGGTGCAGATATTGTTTAATATTTTCATTACATTATATTTCATGCAGGCACAAAAAGTAAAGGCTAGCTGACAAAATTTGTTAATAACACAACATTAAGCAGACCACAACATGATACAGAAGTAACTGGAGGAATATGGCAATGGACAACACCAAAGCAAGGTGATACACTTAAGGAAGAACAAAGGTAAGTTCTGCCCTAAACATTTGGAAGAGAAGAAAAAGAGTGTGACATGGCTGGGTTATTGTTGACAGTAACTTGACATGTCCATCAAATAGCTAATGTAATTCTAAGATGTATGCGATGAGGTCTCCCAAGTACCGCAAGCCATACGAAATAAGACAAAAAGGTCTTGTCTTGTTTAATTTAGTAAAATGAACGGAGATGTCATGAGATTGCTTTACATAAATATATGGAGTGGTTAGGGGTAAACACAAGAGAAGAAGGAAAGCTATTTAAAAATAAACAAAAATGTTGGCCTAATAAAAATATTTCTAGATGGGCCATAAATACATTTGGGTGGGAAATTGGAAGTTGTAATCATCAGAGCCAGAATATTCTGTAACAGCTTTCCAATAGGAGTAGCAAGGGCAATAAACCAAACTAGTTTCAAGATGAAGCATGTTTCAGAAATAAAAATGTTGTATATAAACATCTGTTTCAACTCACGCTTGCCAAAACACAGAGTATCCAATAAAACCTTGCCTAGTATTCTTGCCAAATTGCCCAATGAATTACAGGAGAGCAGAGATTTTTAGGATCTATGACTCTGAGATGAATCCTCCATGACAACTGCTTTGCAACTGGGGACTTCAAAAGCATTGAGAGCCTCAGTTTGAGAGGATTATCTGCTTTTAAAAAAGTAGTAGTTCAGGAAGTTCAATGTTGCATTTTCATATTCCTCTTTCTGGTGGTGTTTACATGGGGCTCTGGAAAATTTCTGGGTCACAGAAAAAAAAAGAATTTTCTAACTTTCAGTCAATTATGAGAATGAAGAGGATGAAGATTTGTTAAGCAGTGAAACTCATTGGGGGAGACAGAGATGACCCTAAAAGTTTTCTTTTTCTAGCTTACTTTACAGATACTGATTTCAGGAGAGGTAAGATTCCTTCACCTGAATGCCACTCAAAATATAATAGAAAGGGCTGCAGCAGTTTAGATTTGGCAGCTAAGGCTAATGCCTACACAGAGCAAGCAGAAGATTTGGCCAAACTTTCTGTGTAAGACAGAAGTTACATAAATTGATAGGCCTACAAAAAAATGCAGGTAGTAAAATATACAGACACCGAACAAACCTTTATATTCTTTTCAGCAAAACCCATTGCAGAACCAGCCATGCTCCCAAGGGACAGCAGGAACAAAATACCTATAGAATCGGATCTGAATGCTTTGACAGTCTACTCCTCCCAAAGAAAACCATCAGAATTTAGTTATACTGGAGTTAGGTCTTCACTGACATAAGACACTGATCAGATTCAGATTTGTTATTATCTGAGAAAATCTAGTTTTCCAGAGAACTGCACCAGGTGGCTTTGTCAATCATAAAGGCAATATCCGTACCAGCATAAACCTGCAACTGATACCATAATATTTAGGCATGGTCCTAAGATGAATTAGTGCAGAGTTGCCTCAGAAACAGCTTTGAGAGAGAGAAGGGATTGCCAAGAAGCACATCCAGTTTAAGTATATGCACTCAGAACAGTGCACCTTGTGCTCTGAAGTATTAGAAGTGTTAGGTGCAGAAACAGGAACTGGACCATGTTTCTAGCATGTTTCCAAACCCTATGGGATATGTACATCATCAGGAAAAGGTTGTCCAGATGAATCTTTTCTGCTCCAAACATGAGTAAATTTTCCTTGTTTTGACTGTAAGTGGCACTGTCTTGTCTAGATATATCTTTGGCTCCTCATAGTGTTATTTTAGACGGTAGCATTCTACCATTTTAATTTGCTTTATTCGCATAGGTGCAGCACTATGTTTTCATGGCACTAAAGAGCATGGCACTAAAGTATGTTGACTGAAATTAAAAGCTAATGAAATATTCAAATGTAGTCTCTACAGCCATAGCATACAATAGTCTTTATTTCCATACCATAGAAAGACATTTTTATGTTTGCTCATAGTGAGGGAATTTATGACTTTCCAATAACAGGTATTTGCTCATTTACATTCAATGGGTTAACAAAAAATTATGACCAATTTAATATGACCAATTCAATGAAGGCAAAGCATTTGCAAGATTCATATGCAAACCATCAATATACTATTTCATCAAAGGGTGGTTTCTAAATGATGCTTGTAATAAGACATATTAAATATGAAAGCAAATATAGAAAAACAGGTTGAAAACAGGAGGATCATAGTAATTAAAATTCACTGCTGAACATTTTGTCCCTTAAATCTAAAGGTAAACTATAAAGATACAGTCTGATTATTTTGTGATTAATGAATTTCAGTACCTCAAGTAAACCTGTTTTAGCTCTCATTATATACAAGTAGAAGTGCTCATGTAGTCAGCTGCCACATTTTAGGTGTGTGATAGCTTCTTACTAAGATGTTTCAGAAAAATCATGGGCAATTTTTTGTCCTCTGTTTATGGTAACATCTTACATTTTCACAGAAAAAATTGAGATGACAAAAAAAGAGTATGTTTCTTTCAGCTCTCATACTGTTTCCACCCCTCACAAGCTGTGGCTAACAAGAAAATAATTTTAAAAAAGCATACATAAGCTCTGAAGAGGATTGGCTATTGTTTATATTGTATCTGAAAAATCAGAACCCTAACTTACCCGCTAAGAAAAAAATGGAGGGTAATAATCAGCAACCCATTGCAGCACATCACATCGGTTGTGGTTCAGCCCCTGTTGACAACCANGTAATATTTTACGACTATGCTATATACAGACTTTCTAATAAAATCTAAGACTTTAAGTCTAGACAGGTTCAAAAGCAAAATTTGATCCTAACACCAAAATTCTAAATGAAGCAGTACATAAAGACCCAACTCCAGAAAGCATGTAAAGTATCACACTTTACAGAAAGATATAGGTAGCAAACAGGAAACACAATTTAGAAGTGAGATGATAATACTTAATCCGAGATCAGCAGTCATAGGACACTATCTACTCACCTATCAAAAACCCAACAGATTTCAGGGGAAAAAAATGTCCTTACACAGGAGACTCTGATCAGGATTTTAGTGTGTGGTGGGTTAACCTTGATCAGCAGGCAGACACCCCCCCCAGCCACTCTCTCTCACTCTCCCTCCTGAACAGGACTGGTGAGAAAATAAGATGGAAAAGCTTGTAGACAGAGATAAAGACAGGGAGATCACCCACCAGTTACCATCATGGACAAAACAAGGTCAACTTCATTCCCTCATTTCTGATTCCTCTGCTCACTGTCCCTCATCCTGTGTGGCACGGGGGGATGGGGAATGGGGTTTGCAGCCAGTCCATAACAGCTCCTCTCTGCCACTCCCTTCTCACATTTTTCCCCTGCTCCAGTCTGGGTCCCCTCCAAGGGCAGCAATCCTTCAGGATAAACCAGCTCCAGTGTGCATACTCCACAGGCCATAGTTCCTTTAGCTAATATGGACCTGCTCCAGCATGGTGCCCTCCATGGTCTGCAGGGAAATACCTGCTCCTCTGAGGTCTCTTTCAGGGTCTGCAAGGGATTCCTTTCTCCAGCACTTACAGTATCTCCTCCCCCTCCTTCTTCTTTGACCCTGGTGCTCACAGGGCATAATTAAGTTGAAAGAATCTGTATTTATAACATGTTGTGATAAAACACAAAATCAAGTCCAAGAATTATTCCCTTTTCAGGATCTATTTTATTAAGTGTATAATATATGACATCATACCTATAGAAAAGAGCCTAATAGAACTTGAAATTTGAAATCTGAACAGGTCTAAAATCCTTAATGAGCTTATTAGGTGGATGAATCTGCCAGGTGGTATAGAAGACATTAATATACATTTAGAAAAAAACACTTTCATGTGTAAAATATTAATTCTATATAAAACAGCCCTGTGTGTATTTGTCTTGCTTCAGTTAACCTAATTAGTATGGAGAAACAACTGTATGATAGAAAGAGTTATCAATGCAATGGTAAATAAAAGACAATCATTTAGAAATTGCAGTGGCATTCAAATATTCTTCTCTTTCTGTGGATCAACAGTAACAAAAATTTTATTAGATGATTTATCGTCTTTTCATAATAAAGCTTCATCATTGTTGTCTGATGATGAGAATACGATGTCAGGGGTATGAATAATGTCACGAATCATAAAATAAATTAAAGTTGTTACTTGCAGTGAACAGAACACAGTATTAAAATAAGGCTAAGCTTATATATTTTCTGTGACTGCAGCTAACCATGTGCCAAGGGCTGTTACACACTATTTACGTTCTTTTAAATTCAGGGGTGCATGAAAGCCTCAGTAGAGTGAGGAACATCAGGGGACTGTACAGCTTAATCCATGTCACATGAGATGGTGCGTGTACAGTGTCACCCGGTAATGAGGGGGAGAGGAGAGGAAGTTTTCTTTCCTCCCTGAGTTCTTCTCTCCAGTAAACCTTCATCTGAAAATGTTCAAAGTAAAGCCTCAGTGTCACACAGGTTTTGGGCTGACCTGGAGCACAGTGACGGGTGAATGTCACGTAACATGGAGAAAGTCCATGTAAAACAATTTGACATGGGAAAATCTTGCAAGGTAAAGTCCTGACCATTTTTGGAAGTGCTGGCCTATTTCTCATCCACTGCTACTTTGAGATCTCATTCCAGGACTCCAAACAAATCTGAAATTTCCTACGTTGCAGAGAAAACACTGCTGCAGTCTAAAACTCTGAAAAATACAAACCCAGGACCGTGTGTATTAAAGACAAGAAGCACACAAATAGAGAATTGCCTTTTTCTTTTTTTTTTTTTTTTTAAGGAAATTTNTAGAGACTGGTCTTTTTCTTTTTTTTTTTTTTTTCTTTTTAATTCCTCCCCTCCCCAACCTTGGGAAAGGGAAGAAGTATGTTAAATGATTTAAGTCAGCTATATGGACTGAGAAAAGTCACCCCTCTTAAGCTTCTCCCATCTGTGTGAATGAATGGACATGCCAAGAATGAAAGCCTTACTGCATACTTAGCATGTCATCAGCATTGATAGTCCTCATTTTGACAGCTGTTGCAGTGGCAATTTTGCATATGGAAAGAATCTGAAGGAGAACAGTGGCTTCACCAGAGCTGGCCTATAGCAACCTTCCTCATTCTTCAAACCTGGTTGAGAAACAAAGGTTTCTATGTTTAGCATGACATTATAGCTGTGCAAAATTAATCCATTCTAAAATAAAAGGTTAATATATGTATTCAAGTGCACACGCAGACATACCACACACAAAATGTATATTCTGGGGACTTAACACATTTTACTTGAGATGATTGCACTTCTCCAAATGTTGCTGTTCTATGAGAAAATGGGTCACTAGTTTCTTTTATAATGCCTGAGAAAATTCAAATACTAATTTACTTCCAAATTTTGAGTATAAGCACAAGTAATCAATTTTCTTATTATTTTTCTTGGAAATTTAATTTGATGTGTTCAAAAAAGGGCACCAGCCATGCATTAAATCTTGCTAGTTTTGCTTTTAATTCAGATTTTTCTATATTTTCCCATTTAACTGTAAGCATTATTTTTATTGATTATAAGTCTTATGAAAAATTTTGAAGTAACAGAACTAATGACTTTGAGAAAAGTCAGTGTAACTTGGTTTTCTGAAAACTGTGGGATATTGCTAGAGTGTTTTGGGGAGGGATGAACAAATCTAACTTCATTTATGGTGGCTAGCAATATTTGGATTCACCTGTGAGGCACTGAACTCAGAGGACAGAAATCAAGATCTTAAAAACATATCTCCTCCCTCAGTTCATACAAGTGCAATGCAGTGCAATTTTTAGAAATGTTACACTATTTTTAAAAAAAGTGGTGTATTGTAGTCCTGTGTCTCCATTTGTTGACAATTTCCTCCATGCACTGATCAATATCTTATTTGTAGGAATGGAACAGAAAAGCAAGAAAAGTTTAAAAGAAAAAGGGTACCTGCAATTGTACGGAAGGCAGCGTGGCAGCTGAGAAAGGTTCTGTGGCACCACCTCCAAGCAGAGTACCACTCCTGCTCTGCAATTAGTGTTATCGGATCTGACCTGGGTGCTGCACAGAACGCCACAAAACTTAAATCCCACATCCAAATTGCAGAGCGGAAGTAGCCTATAGGCTTAGCTTGAAACTAAATTTACCAACTGTCGACTTTGCTTAGTGAGTAGTGCATCCTAAAAGCTGGCTCTGGATAATCTATATGGATTGACCCAGTGAGAAGAAAGGAAAGGTGGAATGTATGGCCTATATTTCAGAATTCCCTCAGCCATATATATATATATCTCCAGAATTTGTAGGAACCCCGGAATTCTATCTGACTGTGTTGCCTCAAGGGCCATTTATCTTCTACCATTTGTTTGTAACAAGGTCACATGGCTGACAATGAGGAGGCAAGAAATCCTGGGGATACTTCCTAGAAAGTGAACTACAGCAAGGACAGTAAGACATTTAGGTATTCCAAAATTAACTATTTTCATTTTTTCAAAATATCTTAAAATGTGTGTTATTTCCCTACAGTAGTATTCCTTTTTTTTTTTATAAATCCCTATGATTTTGTTCCAAAATAGAACCACTTTTCACAGAAATGATGACATTAGGTTAGCTGCAATAATGGCCCCTAAAAACATACTGTCAGTCTTCAGAAGTAACCCATTCCTCCTACTCACCCTTATCACTCATGCTTGGGTGTTTCCAGATGAGCTGACACATTGGAGGAATTCAGCAGTCACAGATTGCCTCCAGCTCAGCTGAGCCCTTAAATTACTCTCTGTGTTTGTGTGGCGTTTCTGATATCCACAGGGAGATCCTCTAAGCTGGCCCAGCTGCTGTGAAGTAAACAACATTCAGTTTTTCTGCCCAGCTCTCCCTCCCACCTCCACACTGTGTCCAGCTACAGGACTGTGTTCCTCTTTTTGGAGATATGTCTTTTTTTTTTTTTTTCTGTTATGTAGGTGGAATTCCTTCTGTTGCCATTGTCACTGCTGTCTTTTCAGGCCTTACTTGTTTTATGAGAAGTGCTGTGGGTGCCAAAACAGCACTCTGGCTATTTTTATGGGCCATATTTCTCTTGCAAATAGCACACTCCTAATAAATACCAGGCTTAGAAGTTCAAATACTGGAAGCAGAAACCAGCAAATCCTGCATGCAAAAGGATAATGAACCTTACTATATCAAGCCCTCAACTTCTGTTTCGTCTATAGCACATCTTTCATA